>CAUDMG010004051.1:37500-195000 GCA_958450375.1 Homarus gammarus | reverse complement strand
TGAGAGTATCTACAAAGTTGCATGTACATCGAGCAGTGGTCCTCCACACCCTGCTGTATGGCAGCGAGTCATGGGTCATAAACAGGAGGCACCTCAAGGCGCTTTAAATCTTTCACCAACGTAGTCTACCTTCCATCCTCCGAGTTCGCTGGGAAGACAAGAGACCAAATACTAGTATTCTCGCTTACAACAACTATAGGAGCATTGAGGCTACCATTATCCATGGACAACTTCATTGAACTGGTCATGTTACCCGCATGGACGACAATAGACTGCCACAAAGCAGCTACTTTACAGTCACCTAACGAATGGTAAACGTAATGCTGACGGCCAACGGAAAAGGTATAAGGATAGTCTTAAGGCCTGAAAAGTGCCAAATCGACCCCCTCACCTGGGAGACGATCACACCACACCGTAACGCTTGGAGGAGCACCACACGAGAAGGTGCCAATACTTTTGAGTTAGCCCGACTGCATACCGAGGCAGAGAAGAGCCAGCGCCGGAAAGACGCTGCCGCCACCACCCCTGCATTAGATGTAACCCTCCACTCGTGCAAATCTGTGGACGGCCCTGCCGGTCCCGTATCGGTCTCTCGTGTCACCTCAGAGCTCACCAAAGAATGTGACATTTTTAATAAGTCATGTCATTGTATCATAGCTGGATGATCGTCATACTCGGTTCCGAGTGACAGCAAAAAAGTACTAGTAGTAGTAAAAGGAGATTGACAATATGGCAGACAGGGGCCCTTGATGATCTCTTAAGCGAAGCAAGAACACTGCAGGAGAGTCTAAAATTCATAGGAGAAGGAAAGAAAAACACCGAGGATGTTGCCAGAAAATTTGGTAAAAGGATATGTGAGGGAAAAGTGTCCTTGGGGGTAAGATCTCTCACAGAGGAATTTTCTGGTGGTGTTCTGCCAACAAACAGAGAGACATTACAACAACTGAAGGAAAAACATCTCCCTGCAAGTGAAGAGGAAGGGATCAGGTTCCAGGGAGCCTATATCCTTCCTTATGCTGTCATGTTCGAGAAAATAACAGGAGGGATGGTGTGGAAAAAAGCACTGAAAACTCAGGGAGGGGCTGGCCCTTCAGTCCTGGATGCAAACGGTTGGAGAGTCATCCTCAACACGGACAAGTTTGGTGCCGTAGCAAAAGATCTCTACAATACCATTGCCGCCCTTGCAAGAAAGCTAGCAACATCGTGCTGCCATTACCTCCATGCTCTGACGGCTTGCCGCCTCATTCCCCTGGATAAAAATCCAGGACGTAGGCCTATAGGAGTGGGGGAAGTTCTGAGGCGGATCATTGGAAAATGCATAATGGAGATGGCAAATAATGATGTCAGGGCAGCTGCAGGGAACCTGCAAGTATGTGCTGGCCACCAGGCTGGAGGGGAAGCTGCCATTCACGCCATGAGAAAGGTACTTGAGCAGCGTGATTGTGAGGCAGTACTTCTGGTTGGCGCTTCCAACACAGTCAACATAATCAGCCGCAAGGCTACGCTCCACAACATCAACATCAAGTGTCCAAGCTTTGCAATGTATGTTGAAAATACCTATAGAAACCCATCAGACCTCCATATAACAAGCTTTAAGGCCGTAAGAGGAGATACCACCATACAGTCAACTGAGGGAACAACGCAGGGGGACCCTGTCGCCATGGCAATGTACGCACTAGGCCTGTCTGTGCTCCAACATACAAAAAAATATGAAACAACCGAGGTCAAGCAAGTGACATACGCTGATGACCTAACAGGAGCAGGAAAAGTGGAGGACATCAAAAAGTGGTGGGACCTGATAACATCACGAGGTCCACAAATAGGGTACCACCCAAACGCCAGCAAGTCCTTCCTCATTGTGAAGCCAGAACACTATGAACGAGTAATGGAGGTGTTCGGTGGAAGTGAGGTCAAAATAACAAAGAACGGCCAAAGACACCGAGGCGCTGTAACTGGCACAAAGGATTTCAAGACCGAGTACGTAATGGGAAAGGTTAATGAGTAGGTGAAGGAAATCCAAGCTCTGTCTGATATTGCTAAAACAAAGCCGCATGCGGCTTTTGCGGCATTCACCCATGGAGTCAAGCATCGCTGGAATTACCTGATGCGCACCATCCCTCAAGTCGGACCCCTCCTCCGCCCTCTGAAAGAAGCCATCAAAGTCGCTTTTATCCCAACACTAGTGAAAATCCCTCACTTAACCACCGAGACTGGGCGGAATGGGATTGACTAATCCAGTGGAGCTTGCTGCTACAGAACATCAGAACTCTGTCAAGCTCACGGCAGCTCTCACTGAGCACATAATAGCTCAGAATGCAGCAAGTCAGGTGGATACCAACGAATTAAACAAGATTCGACGGTCCATTACGACAAAGCGGCAACACACCCAAAGTGATAAACTGCAACAACTGTTGCTACAAGTGAAGTGCCAGAGAAAGTAGCTATAGGGCGGGACGTGGGTGACTCAAACTGGTTAATAACGTCATCGATAACGGCAAAAGGCTTCATCCTTAATAAACAAGAATTCACAGATGCCATTGCTCTAAGGTACGGTAGGCCAGTAGAAGGTTTGCCCTCCCAATGCTCATCTAATGTCATCGACCACGTCATGGTGTGCAAGAAAGGGGGCTTCGTATGCCTGAGGCGTGATGAAGTAAGGGATCTAAGAGCAAATCTATTGAGGGAAATCTGCCACGACCTCATAGTGGAACCGCCCCTCCTTCCATTGAACGGCGAGACCCTCCGTCACAGGACTTCAAACACATCCAACGAAGCCGGCGTGGACGTCAGTGCTCGAGGATTCTGGACGCGGGGACAGCGAGCCTTCTTCGACATCAGGGTTTTTTATCCCATGGCCGCATGTCGATGCTGCACACAGGAGAAACGAGAACGACAAGATTAGGGCATATGGGGAGAGAATTCAAAACATTGATCAAGGCAGCTTCACTCCTCTGGTGTTCACAACCTCTGGCGGGATGGGACCAAGTGCAAGATGCTTCTACACCAGACTCACGGAGGTGTTATCTGAACGGAAGCAGCAGCCCAGAAGTTATGCTACAGCCTGGTTGAGATGTCGACTGTCCTTCTCCCTGCTTAGGTCTGCATTGCTTTGCCTCAGGGGAACGAGAACATCGGCCCAAAAGCCGACAACTCGCAGAAATCGACTTTGAGGCAACAGTCATTGAATGTCGCATAGATCTGCGGCTCAACTAACTCAACACAACCAGAGTAGCTACTTATGTATTAGGATAGTTAATTTTAAGGTAATAAAATTGGGGGAGGCTGGAGGACATTAAAAACAAAGTAGTAGTAGTAGTAGTAGTAGTAGTAGTGTGTGTGTGTGTGTGTGTGTGTGTGTGTGTGTGTGTGTGTGTGTGTGTGTGTGTGTGTGTGTGTGTGTGTGTGTGTGTTTTCTTTTGTCTTAACACAATATAAGACATACAGTACGTACCCAATTCAGTAAAAATTAAAAAGACACATTGCTGAGTAAAGATGAAAATCCCAATATAACTGAGGCTCTCGGTTTGACTCCAGCTGTTGTGGCTGCTGCTGCGAGACGTTATGGTTTAAACACGGCACTGTGAGAGAGAGAGAGAGAGAGAGAGAGAGAGAGAGAGAGAGAGAGAGAGAGAGAGAGAGAGAGAGAGAGAGAGGTATTGTGTGAACCAAGAAAACAATGGACAAGGTGGCAATATGAAAGGGAGAAAGAGACAGACAGACAGACAGACAGAGAAAGCCCTCATTATCCCACCATTATATGAACACAATATGTTATTTGTTCTCTACATAAAAAATACACATAAATACTTTATACAGAGACGTGAAATATACACCAATACAAATATAAACTGATATAAAACAGTACACACCTCACAAGCTATATCATCTTATATAATGAAAAGGTTATGATATATGGAGTATATATGTATACCTGTGTATTTTATGTAGACGAAGGAGAATTAATAAAATGAATACTGTACGAGTTAAAACCCAAATTACGAATAACTAAACTCACAAATTACTCACCAAAATTACGAATAATAACCAAAATTGCAAACTCTGCCATAATCACAGAGCTTTGAGGAAAAATCGACTTCCATGACAGTGTAAAAGGAGTAGCAATAGAGACGATTTTGGGGGGAAATAATAATGGAACGTTGGTCAATACTGATAGACGCTGTTATGATTGCACTTTGTTGCTGCTGGTGTATGAGAAACGAGGGAACTTGGCCAGGAAAATATATTAAAAGGTGGAGACTTTATAACATGGCGTGTTTGTCTACGAAACTGAGAGAATTTTCCAGAGAATGTGTTTCCTATGTGTGGTTCCTATATGTGCAAATAATACATAACATTTACTGAAAAAAATATATACTAGCAAACACTGTCATAATCATTGTTATATGCGCCAAAAATTATATAGACATTGCAAAAAAATATAAAATATGCAAAAAAAAAAAAAAATATGGTAAAATCTTTCGTGAGTGTGGGAGCCATGGACAGAAACATGCCAACAGTAAGACTCCCAACACCATTTTATCTTCCCCCTCTTATCACTCTCCCATCGGTCCTAAAGAGTTAAACTGTATGTTAAATTCGTTCCAATATGTGCAGTAACTATATATATACTGCGAGACTTTGCCCCCTAATAATGTATATGTAAAGCTTTGTTATAATCAATCATATATCTACAAAAATTACAGTAATTGTGAAGTATATTGTGTATTCCATGTGCAAAAATATATAAACTTTGCAGGATATGGAATTCTAATTTGCCACGTACAAAAAATACATGACATTGCACTATATACAGTATATATATATATTCACACAACACATTTCTTGTTACTATACGGTATATGAAAACAAAAAAAGCTAAAATTGGCAAAACTAAATGAACACGATGCCAGAAATAGGGGAAGAGTGTACGGAAATTAAATAAGAGACCGAAAGAAAGAGATGCTAGGGCAAAAAAATTCTCCTACGGTAATTGTTTCTGCATTTAGAGAGAGACAGCGAGAGACAGATAGACTGAGAGAAAGAGACCGACAAGACGGATAGAGACAAATAGAAGGATAGATATATAGAAACGCCAAACAGTCACATAGGAAAATAGATAAACAGAGACACAACTTGGCAAAGAAAGAAAGAGAGAGAGAGAGAGAGAGAGAGAGAGAGAGAGAGAGAGAGAGAGAGAGAGAGAGAGAGAGAGAGAGAGAGAGAGAGCCATGGAAAAACTTGCAATAAATGAAAAAAAATAGAGAAATTAACAAAGAAGAGGAAGAAGACAAAAAAACATTACCCTCACCATCATAGTGTTTCTATTTACGTAAAAAATGAAAACAAAAAACTTTACAACGGAAAAAATACAACAGTAGCAGCAATAAGAGAATGGCGAAATAAGAGAGAATATACAAATAGTTACAGAAGAAACAAAAAAAAAATAAGATCCCGCCTTAAAAAAAAAAATGGCCATGTCTTCCTTAATTGCTTCTGCATGTGCCAAAAAATATGGGTGAAAATTTTTGCAAAAGACTGTAGACTTGAGCTGCGTCGGAGAAAGAAGAGGATAAAGCCATTGTTGGACCTGACGTAAGGCATTGTGTGTAGCAGTAAAACCGGAGACCAGCTGAGAGAGAGAGAGAGAGAGAGAGAGAGAGAGAGAGAGAGAGAGAGAGGTGATATCAGATATTAGAAGTAAAAATGAGGAAGAAAGTAAAATATCACCATCAACAACATCAACATCACCACCAATTTCAACATCACCAACATCAACAACATCACCAATATCAACATCATCACCAACAACAATAACAACAACAGTAACATCACCAACAACATCATCAACAACAACAATAACAACAACAGTAACATCACCAACATCGCCAACAACATCATCAACAACAACAATAACAACAACAGTAACATCACCAACAACATCATCACCAACATCAATATCAACATCATCAACACCACCACTCTCCCTCCCTGACCCCCCCCCCCCCTCCCTCTCACTACATGTTGCCAATATATTGAAGGCTTCAGGCGGCCATTTGATCGTGACAGAGACGAACCTGGCCCCACCACCCGCCTCCAGATATTAAACTCTCCGATAGGATCCTTGAAGGAAGTCCAGGAAGAAACAAGAGAAATTCTGGATGCGGAAATCCTGAAGCCACGGACAGACTCGTTTCTTGTCGTTCCTCAACCCAAGCGAGGGAGTGAGGCAGGGGGAGGCAGCTAGTCAAGGAGCTTAGTTTTATTGGGGTCCATTTGTCGGAGATATTATTGTGGAGAAGATTGTATTTATTAAACTAATTATTTAAGGTTTTCGCCATTATTTGTGTATGAATAATTTTATATTGTTTTATTCATAAACTACTTTAATTCAGGAATTATTCCCAATCAAGGTAAGTTTACTCGGAGTTTGTTTGTTTTTTTTGCCTAGAAAATAGAGAAAATTTAAGTTTTAATTACAAAGTACAACGGAATTATGCAGGACTCTACTTATAAATCACTGCAGGAGAGAAGCGTGTGGCCAGAGTAGCTACGTAGTTTTAGCCAAGTCCATTCTTCTGACAAATCGTGTTGGCTAGAGTTATTTTCCCGGCAAACTACACGTGAAATTAAACCTTTATTCATAAACTGCCGCAGAAATATAAGAATTTCCTCACAAACTCCACCAAAATAATAAATATTTCAGCAGCTCTTGTGACTGAGGCTAACTGGTTCCCTCCTGTTGTTACATACAGACGTCTCTGATTGGTTGATTAAGACATTGTGAGGAAAACGAAAAGCGATCTCAATATTTGTAAACAATGACGGTTATGTTATTAAAGTGCATCAACAACCAGCAACACGTAACAAGGTCAGTAACTACATTAGTCCGCCAAAAACTACACAATTATAAGATACAGATAAACTACTGTCAAGAAAATGAAATATGAGATAATATAAAATATTCTAATATGTTCACAGAGAAGATGTTCACTGTACGAAATGTTTTTATAAAAGCACATCTTGCTGCCTCATATCCATCTCGCTGCCTGACGTACGAATTATTATGATCTTTCTGCATATGTGAAGAATTATTATTTCATCAATTTAGAATTAATAATAATAATGTGCTTATAAAATTACTACAGATGAACACAACATCTTAAATTTACTTAACGTCTATTAAAATAAAAACAAAACCTACACGCGAAATATTTCTCCCGCGTATCTCAGTTTACAGAATCAGCCAATCAGACGCCGTTGTTCAGGTATTGGATATCTGTTGTCCTCGTATACGAAAACACGGAACCTTATAACAAATGGGTGAGCTAGCCGGCCAGCTTATATCTAATGACGTTGTCTTACGGATTAATAGCCTTAAGAGAATTTTTATTTTATTACTTACGATTAAAACGAAATACGATACATAAAGAATTAGTCCCAAGTCATATGAAACATTTACTTGTGAGTAATAAACTTCATAGAGATACGTGATCTTTACCACAAATTGTATATATGACCGAGATTTTCAGCAGTTGTGGAGACTCGTTTCTTGTCCGGGTGGGTGGGCGGGCGGGTGGATGCCGAGTGAATGGATGAGTGTTTTAGTGGGTGGACGAGTGTTTTATTGGTTGGATGAGTGGGTGAATGGATGAGTGAGTTGGTGGATGAATGAATGAATTGATGAGTGAGTGAATAGATGAATAAATGGATGGATAGACAGACAGACAGTCACTCACAAATCGATTATATAAACAAAACTATGATTTGGCTCAACAAATACCTTCCTTCCCAGTGCTCCTAAATCATATTAGAGTCAACACTATATAAATTTAAATGCCTCCCAGAAACACGTAAGTTCTATATAAATTATCATATACATTCTAGTTCCTCTCTTCTATATAAATTACCATATACATTCATATACATCGCCACAAGCGTAACTCCATTAATGAAGTCCTTTAGTTTAAATGCACACAGTATCCTATTAAAGTACTGGGGATGACCGGTAATATCCTACGTAATGAAGGATTTGTTTTTTTAATCCTCCAACGGATGTCAAGTAAATCCTAATATACGTTTTGGTATGGAAAAAAAATTAATACACTCAATATCAACCAACCCAATAGGAGGATTTTCCTTCAATTTTCTCCTAAGGAACCAACAACATGTCACTCCGTCTCATCCTACAGTTGTGAGGAGAGTTGAAAGTCTTTCTAAATCCTTCTCATTTATTACACCACAAAGGATGCGTTTTAATCCTTCAGTACCAGGTTCCAACACTTCCTTCTTCCCCCTTCATATTTAAGGATGAGTTTAAGCAGATCCTAGGTAAAAAAAGGATCTTAAAGGCCATTCTAATCCTATCAATTGTTCACGTGTCTTGTAGGATGTGTTTAACCCCTTCTCGAGAGCCCTGAAGGTCCTACTCAGGTCTAGTAAGGTAGAGGAGGAGGACAGGCGGAGGGAGAAACGAAGGAAGAGGAGGTAAGAAGGAAAGTATTTGGTTATGTATTAAGATTACTTCATCCTGTGGTGGTGGTAGTGGTGGTGAGTGGGAACAGTGGTGGTGGTGGGTGGGGGTAGTGGTGATGATGGTGGGTAGGGGTAGTGGTGATGATGGTGGGTAGGGGTAGTGGTGGGTGGGAGAAAAACGGGTGAATATGAGGAGTAGAGGAGGGGGAGAGGGGAAAGGGGAGGGGGAGAGGGGAAAGGGGAGGAGCCCGCTGGAGATTGGCCAAACCACAAGCAGGCGACGCAACCAACAAAACCTCTACCCTCACCTTCCCCTCTCATAAGTCTCCCCTCTTCCCTCATCCTCCCTCAAATTCCCCTCTCAAAAGTCTTCCTCTCCACTCACTTCCCCTCTCATAATAGTGTTTCCCTCTTCTCCCCTTCCTTATCGTGTTAATTCCTTCCCTCTCTCTCTCTTCTCCTCTATATTAATCTCCCCTCTCCCTCTCTTATCCCTCTCAGTAATTCTCTTCATCTAACATTTCTATTGTTATTTATGATAATCTTATTCATTGTTATTCATTTCTATTAACTCATAAATATAGAAAAAAAATTAGGCTGTTTTTATCGCTTTTTATATTTTACCCGAGTGAGGAATGACTATTAATTATTTTCACTTTTTATTTATTTTATCTAATAATTTTAATATATCCCCCCTAATATAAATAAATAATAAATAAATGAATAAATAAATAAATGAATGAATAAATAATTAAACAGAAATTACAGTTTTGATTTCATTAATATTTTATTTTGGATGACCTGAGCATCAAAGTCCTTAACGCCAACCTAACCTAACCTAGCTCACCCTAAACTTACCTATCCTGACGTAACTTAACTCACCCTAACCTAACCTAACCCACCCTGCCCTAAACTAACCTATCCCGACCTAACTAAACATAACGTGACCTAATATAACCTAACCTAACCCTTCTAAGCAGTGGTATAGGGTAGTTAATCAACAGGTGAAATAAGACTAACCTTCAGATGACCCCCAAAAAAATAACAGTGTACGTTCATTAGTAATACAGGTGAGATCAATTACTATCACCTTCGCTACACCTGGGGCTGACGACTGCTACACCCTCTCATGCTTACCTGAAAATACACAAAAAAATACACTATTAGAGGCTTGGTGATACATGATGTGTGTGTGTGTGTGTGTGTGTGGACATAGGGACATAAATATTCGTAAACGGAATCCCACGAGATAAAAAAAATACCCCAAATGACAATAAAAAAAATATCAGATGCGAAACCTGTGTAATACCTGGCAACTGTAGCAACCTTATATACACAGGTCAACACCTGCTTCAACACACACCTGTAAACACCTTCAGATATGTTGATAGCCAGACATACCTGCTGGTAATTGGAATCTTTAAAGTCAAGTATTTGCATCGTGAGTAGGACGTAGATTGCATTGTTTTGTAAATGCATTGATTCAACTGCATCTACTTAACAGCAGAAAGCGGCACACACACACACACACACACACACACACACACACACACACACACACACACACACACTTGGCTAGGGCCCAGCTCCTTAAAGTGTTCCCATTCTGGAAAAATTTTCGTGGAAGTGATATCCATTTTTTGAACTATAAAACAGATGGCCCATAAATGATGCCGACTGTATATAGAAAATGGGATGTGAGGAGGAGAGATGGTGCGTCTCTGGTCTGGCACCACTGTTAAGGTAAGATGCGAGTCTGGTAACGCTGGTAGGGTAAAGGAATATATTATAGGAATAGATAAAAAAAACATAAAGAAGAAATGTTTGTTAAATAGTAAAAATGTGAACTGTGGTTAGGTTAGGTTAGGTAAGATAGGTTAAGTTAGGTTACTTTTGGTTAGGTTAGGTTTGGTTAGGTTAGGTTTGGTTAGGTTACATTTGTCAGATTGTTAGAATAGATAAGTTAATGTTAGGTTAGGTATGTTATATGTCAGTAGAGAACATGACTACACCCTCTCCCGCCCACTCACCCCGACCCACCAGCCTCTACCGCCCACTCATCCCATCCACTAGCCTCCCACTCACCCCATCCACCAGCCTCCCACTCATCCCATCCACCAGCCTAAGAAACCCATTCACTTCCACCCAGCTCTTTCCAACACACACCTCTCCCTACCTGAACCCACCCACCCACCACCTACACACCCACCATCACCTACCCGCCCACCACCCACAATTCAACACACCCACCACACCCCACTCCCTCTCCTTCACTCAACACCCACCACCCACCCACCCAACTTCCATCACCCACCACCCACTATCACATTCCTGCCCACCACCCACCACAAGAAAATTAACCCTACTAGATTATTGGACGTATTATTAATTATTTTATTCTGCACAACTAATGAGATTTTTAATTAGATAATGAGTTTACCTGTTGTCTGTTTGTCTGTCTGTTGTGTGTGCGTGCGTGTGTGTGTGTGTGTGTGTGTGTGTACTATTATTATTATTATTTTCATCATTATATTTTATTATCGTATAGTATTACCCGGTATAAACCATTAATATTATAATTACCGACTAATAATTGTAATATCAGTAACAGGTATACAATGACGAACACTGATTGGCAGGTATACAATGACGAACACTGATTGGCAGGTATACAATGACGAACACTGATTGGCAGGTATACAATGACGAACACTGATTGGGAGGTATACAATGACGAACACTGATTGGCAGGTATACAATGACGAACACTGATTGGCAGGTATACAATGACGAACACTGATTGGCAGGTATACAATGAGTGACTGAGTAGACTAAACATGTTTTGGTCGCTATAAGCATAAACAAAATCGAAATAAAAAAAACATTAAATAAGAAAATACTAATCATATTTTATCTCTCCACATCATAAATAAACACCGTACGAAATGTTTAACCACATCTGTACCTTGCTGCCGGACACCAATCTCGCTGCCTGACGTACGAACAACTTACCAACTTAAATTTACCTAACAATAAAAATAACTAATGACTTATAAAATTCCTATAAATGAGTATATAATTTTAATTCATATCGTTGGAAATTAAAATAGAATTGTTGGTCCGGGACATAAAATCCACCCCCCCCCCCCCCCGCCTCTTTCCTCCCCTCTCCCCGTCTCTCAGCTCAACCAATCAGCTGCTCGACCTTGACCTGTTGTAGAGTGACGAGGTATGAGATTAAGCTGGATAAATGGTGAATTAGGGAGAAATATTAACGACACGCTGAGGATCATCCGGCCAGTTACTGTAAGTTAGCGAAAGTGTTTCCTTGTTATCACCTGTTATCTTGTTATTATATTATATTGTTATCTATTCTCCTATTATTAACAGTTATCTTGTTATATGTTGTCTTGTTATCACCTGTTATCTTATTATGTGTTATCTTGTTAGTACTTGTTATCTCGTTATCACCTGTTATCTTTAAATTATCTCTTATCTTGTTAGTATCTGTTATCTTGTTATTATATTAACTTGTTATCTATTCTCCATTTATTAACAGTTATCTTGTTATTACTTTCATCTTGTTATCACATGTTATCTTATTATCACCTGTTCTGTCTTGTTATTATTTGTTCTCTTGTTATTATCTGTTATCTTGATATTATCTGTTATCTTGGTAGTACCTGTTATCACCTGTTATGTGTTATCTTGTTATCACCTGTTATCTTAGTAGTACCTGTTATCACCTGTTATCTTGTTTTTAGGTGTTATCTTGTTATCACCTGTTATCTTGGTAGTACCTGTTATCATCTGTTATCTTGGTAGTACCTGTTATCACCTGTTATCTTGGTAGTACCTGTTATCACCTGTTATCTTGTTTTTAGGTGTTATCTTGTTATCACCTGTTATCTTGGTAGTAATCTGTTATCACCTGTTATCGTGTTATCATATTTTCACTTGGATGTGTGATATTATCCCTAAAATCATTTTTCCAGGAATTTGAGTTTCCACAAAAAACAATAATTTTTTATCAATATTTTATTTACAAATTCATTTGCTTTAGCGCTACGATTACTACATTAAATACCCTCATTTTAGCGCTATGATTACTATATTAAATACCTTCACTTTAGCGCTATGATTACTATATTAAATACCTTCACTTTAGCGCTATGATTACTATATTAAATACCATCACTTTAGTGCTATGATTACTATATTAAATACCTTCACTTTAGCGCTATGATTACTATATTAAATACCATCACTTTAGCGCTATGATTACTATATTAAATACCTTCACTTTAGCGCTATGATTACTATATTAAATACCATCACTTTAGCGCTATGATTACTATATTAAATACCTTCACTTTAGCGCTATGATTACTATATTAAATACCTTCACTTTAGCGCTATGATTACTATATTAAATACCATCACTTTAGCGCTATGATTAGGCTTCAGTGCTATGATTGTCTTATTTAAAAAAAATCCCAATACAACACAAGACATAAATCATTGGAACAAGTCAGGGTATTTTTTTTTTTAAAGAGTTTGGATTGTGGTTCACGATTTATGGGCCACGTAAATAACAATTAAATTATGGCAGAGGCTGGGCGAAGTACAGAGTGACCGTAAGTGGCAAAAAAATGAAATGCGTGATATAAACAGTGAAATGAGTGACAAAAACAGTGTTTATAATGACAAAAAACAGTGAAATGTGACAAAAACAGTGAACCATGCCAAAAAAAAATTCATGTGACAAAAACAGTGAAGATCTGTAATAGTTAAAATATGTGACAAATACTGAAATAAATGACAAAATAAGTTATGTGATAAAAACAGTGAATGCATATAACAAAAAAACAAGGAATATGTGTAAAAAAAAACAGTACATATATGTGACAAAAATAAGTGATATGACAAAAACAGTGAAATACGCGACAAAATAAGTGATATAACAGAGAGAGAGAGAGAGAGAGAGAGAGAGAGAGAGCCATACGTATGTCTCTACTTATTAACTGGGGAAAGAAGACATACAAAATGGCGGTGATATTACAGTGAGACTATACTAAGTGGGTTACGTTCTCTCACCCCCCCCCCCCCCACCCCCCACCAAGAAAAAAAAATACATAAAACGAACGAATCTTATGGAATGGACACCAGGTGAACGAAACTACACGTACGATGTCATATTTTCTTTTCTTTTTGTCCACTCTTGTATAGAACAGCTCTGCCTGAATGACAATATACCTGCCTTGGGTATATTTTCATTTAATATCGTCATCTTGTTTTGATTTAGATCACTGAAATAAAAATATATCTGTCGTGTAATATTTTCTTTCAATATCGTTCACTTTTCATTTACAACTGTGCTATTTTAAGGCAAATATACACAACATTCACTACATATCTAGCTAAACCCCCACCACTACTTGAAAGAAAACATGAGGAAATTTATCGTCGTTTCTCGTTACCTTTCGTCAATTTCCCGCTGCGTAGAAAGTATCGTGAACTAAAGTATTTGAGGTCAACAACATATTTTTTTCCCGTCGTGTTTTTTTTTTTTTTAGCTTAATAAAGTTCAATTTGAGTAAAACCATCCGTAAAGTACAACACGGTTTTAATTTGTGTGTGTTTGTGTCGTGTTACATTAAGTAGAACATTACATAGATCAAATTAACTCCGGTTCGTGTAATATATATTTTTTGTCGGGTTGAAGCAAAAAGATTATTAAGTAAAAATAAAAATAAAATAATTCCAGTTTATGATGCTGATGTTTTTGTGTCGTGTTGTAGTGAATGAGATGCTATTTATTAGCACTAAATTAAACCTTCCTAGAAATTGAGGACGTGTAAACAACATGGTAAGAGTGACCTTGTTGTAGTCGTAATCATCACCACCACCATCATCACAACCATGGCCCCCACCACCTCCATCATCACCCAACACATCAACAACATAACCCTGGTATAGCGTTCACCCCCACAGCCTCAGTAACCCGGAAATATACGTCGTTTTCATGTGCATCCATCATAATTAAACCTATTTGTAAACACCTGCATTAACTATCATCCCCAGAGTGTAGTTTTGTTCCCTAACAGTATCAGTCTACTGAAAAAAATTCCTCATATGCTTTATTTACCTGTCTCTGCTCCTCGCTCTACCTGGGATAAATAATCATTAACCCAGATACGCTAACGCAATCTTTAATTAAACTGTATATTTATCACCTCATTAAAATAATCACCAGATGTAAAGGGTTATATCTTAAATACTAATGTACGTGATAATTATACATATGTGCAATTACTTACCATATCAACTAAACAAATCACAAGGTTAAATAACGAACAGGTAAAACTCAAGACAGAGAACACGATAAAAACACACAGATGTATGTTATGTCTTCCCTGTTCTTATTGTTTAATGTTGAGGCGGAGTGAAATGTGTTGAAATAATCTGGCCTTTGAAATACAGATACGTAAATATATCAAACTCATACGTAAATATACTCTACTAATAATATTTCTTCAGGACGTCAAATTAATATACTAAAACATAACAAACTCCTAAATACATTAAAAACAACATTATAATATATCACTAACATTATCATTCTTATTCATTATATTTTAGACTTCAAAAAACTGTATAAATTAGCACTTAACAATGTCCTACCTTGATCAAAGAGACAAGTTATATCACATTATCATGGCTATCTTCACACACACTTACAAGGGAATATAAAACATGTATTAAAATATTATTATATATCAGTTTCTCACCTTATATACTCAGTTGGATATATGACTGTATAATTTCTATATCTATAACAAAACTCAAAGACGTAACTTATAAATTAATCAAACTTAAAATTGTTCTCCTTCTTCAATACATTACAGAAGCCGACACACACACACACACACACACACACACACACACACACACACACACACACACACACACACCTCAATAAATCTCTTAGGTAAGTACAGTGACATAGAAGAGCATAATTTACGTACCTTAACCACCATGGCAATGCTTTATCCAATCAGCCTAATTGATCTGAGTTAAATATAATGCCATTTAATACGGTGATTTAGTTAATTAAGTTAAGGCTCCTCTCTCTCTCTACACACACACACACACACACACACACAGACACACACACACACATATATACACCCCTACACACACATATACCTCACCCACCCATACACAAACACACACACACACATACCACCCACCCATCCACACACCACCCACCCATCCACACACCACCCACCCACACACACACACACCTAATGAACGGCTCCTTTACCCGAATAAACTGTATGTATATGACCACCTTGGCGTCTCCACCACCTGATCAAAAGTGTAGAGTAAATTTATATGACAGGCGATGGAAGAGATGATTAAATGGAGCTGGCAGGTGACATGTGGCAACGCTAGGTAGGTCCTCAGGGGTGGCGGTGTAAAGTAAGGTGTGTTTTGTTCTGTTCGTGGTGTTCTCTTTGTCGTGTTCTGTTTGTGGTGTTCTGTTCGTGGTGTTCTGTTCGTGGTGTTTTGTTCATGGTGTTCTGTTTGTGGTGTTCTGTTCGTGGGGTTTAGTTTGTCGTGTTCTCTTTGTGGTGTTCTGTTCGTGGTGTTTTGTTCGTGGTGTTTTGTTCATGGTGTTCTGTTTGTGGTGTTCTCTTTGTGGTGTTCTGTTCGTGGTGTTTAGTTTGTGATGTTATGTTCGTGGTATTCTGTTCGTGGTGTTTTGCCAGAGGTGTTCTGTTCGTGGTGTTCTGTTCGTGGGGTTTAGTTTGTCGTGTTCTCTTTGTGGTGTTCTGTTCGTGGTGTTCTGTCCGTGGTGTTCTGTTCGTGGTGAATGTTCGTGGTGTTTTGCCAGTGGTGTTCTGTTCGTGGTGTTCTGTCAGTGGTGTTCTGTTCGTGGTGTATGTTCGTGGTGTTCTGTCCGTGGTGTTCTGTCCGTGGTGTTCTGTTCGTGGTGTTTTGCCCGTGGTGTTTAGTTTGTGATGTTCTGTTCGTGGGGATTAGTTTGTGATGTTCTGTTCATGGTGTTCTGTCCGTGGTGCTCTGTCCTTGGTGTTTGGTTCGTGGTGTTGTCCGTGGTGTTCTGCTCTGTTCGTGGTGTTCTGTCTATGGTGCTCTGCTCTGTTCGTGGTGTTCTGTCCGTGGGGATTAGTTTGTGATGTTCTGTTCGTGGGGATTAGTTTGTGATGTTCTGTTCATGGTGTTCTGTCCGTGATGATCTGTCCGCGGTGTTCTGCTCGTGGTGTTCTGTCCGTGTTGTTCTGCTCGTGGTGTTCTGTCCGCGGTGTTCGGTCCAAGTGGTTTGGCTCTAATAAATGTGATCTTATGTGGTCCTCTGTGGTCTTGTGTGGTCCTGTGTGGTTATATGTGATCTTGTGTGGTCTCATGTGGTCCTGTATGGTCTTGTGTGGTCTTGTATGGTCCAATGTGATCCCCTGTGGTCCTGTGTATTCTAATGTGGTTTTATGTGGTCCTGAATGGTCTTGTGTGGTCTTGTATGTCTTGCGTAGTTCTTTGTAGTCTTGCGTGATCTTGTGTGGTCTTGTATGGTCTAGTGTGATATGGGACAATTTCTAGCTGATGCTTTGAGTATGAAATGGTCTATAATTTCGGGTCCTGGTGGTCTCATTCTTACTTAAGGGGAGAGTAGAAAGGGGGAGGGTGGTCTCTTGTATCCGCGGTCCCTAAGTGGTCCTTGTACGTACAATATATAGTAACTAGGTGGGTAGGTGGGGTTGGTCTCTTGTATCGTGGTCATAAGTGGTCCTTGTACAATATATACACTAACTAGGAGAGACGATCGTTCATGACAGTAACAACTCAGAGAACTCATTAAACTATCTGTATGACTCGTGACAGTTCTGGCTTATAACTTATTAAAAAAAAAACACATATTAGACCTTATTTTTTGAGTTGCTAATGATGTGAATTTTTACCTCAAGGACCACAAATAAAAATAGAAATTAAAAATCCGATTTAAAATCATAAACAGCCAGAGAACATGTAGGAAATTATTATGATCTGAATTTGGGAGTCTTTCGTGTGTGTGTGTGTGTGTGTGTGTGTGTGTGTGTGTGTGTGTGTGTGTGTGTCCTAGTTGGAGTTGTGAAAGTGACAGTTCCCCCTTCTGAAGAAAGAGCTGTTTGAGTCGGCCAAGGAGGGGGAGAGGAAGGGGGAGAGAGGAAGGGGGAGAGAGGGAGAGGAAGGGATGCAAGAGAGGAGAGATGAGGGAAGGGGGGGGGAGAATGAGAATGGAGAAGAAAGAGGGAGACAGTTACGAACGGAATGAACGGAGTGATAAGAGAATAAGGGAGGGGGAAGAGGGGGAGAGAATAGGGAAGGAGGAGGGAAGAGAGGGAGGGAGAAAAGAGGGGAGGGGAAAGTGAAGGATGAATGACTGAAAGAGAATTTGGAAGAATGAGAAGGAGAGAGGAAAGAGAGGAGAGAAAGGAGGGAGGGAGGAGAGAGAAGTGAGGAAAGGGGGGGGGAGAAGGGAGGATTTCTGCCAAAAGAATAAGGAATCAAGTGCTACAGTGCACGACGTAACTAGCACACGATGATACACCTGTCATTGAGAGTATTCATTCACTCCCACCTGACGTTCATTTAGGCACCTGGGTTACCTATAATCCTGGCAACGTAATTATAGAGCGTACTTATAGAACGTAATTATAGAAGATGATTATTGGATGTAAATAGAGAACGTAACAAATATTGATTTAGTGTAGTTCTCATGTCAGCTGACGCAAGGTGACCTAGTGAATGGGAGAAAGATAAAGGACTCGTTAAGCTGAGAGAGAGAGAGACATTTCCCTCACCGCCTCACCAGGACCACAGGAACGCTGGAACTATGACAAGACTGTGACAAGACAAGTGAGGGTCGCTTCTTAAAAGCGTGGCAGCGAACACACACCTCATATCTTACCTAAATTCTGGGAAAGTGGCCAATATATATATATATATATATATATATATATATATAATATATATAATATATATATATATATATATATATAATATTACCGCCCCTCCCCCTCACCACCACCCCTACACCCTCACTATCCTTTCACTACCCACCCACACACCCCCCCCCAACACCCTCCACCACCCTCCCACTAATCCCTCCGTGTGCACCATCACCTCCCCACCATCACCTCCCCATCTCCTTCACCACCTCCTCCCTCCAACACACCCTTTCCCCTCCACTCACCACCCCTCACCCTCACCACCACCCTTCAACTAATCCCCCTTTCCCCACCATCACCTTTCCCTTCCCACCATCACCTCCCCCTCCGTCTCACCACTACCAACACACTCCTTCCCCACCATCAACATCACCCCCACCCACCATAACTCTCCCTCTACCCCCATTGTTTTCCACGATGAGATGTATCAAGTGAAACATGTTTATGGAGCAAGTAACAAGATCACTAGATTACAAGATGTCGTAACCGCTAGACTAAGGTTAGGATATAAGTACCTCTGGCAGTGTGTTCCTCAGGCAGATGTGAACAAAACTAAATGTAAAGTGTGTGGCCAGACATATGGCCACACAATCCAACTCTACGTCTTAGACTTAGACTGTGAAAAATGGAACCTTATAGGGATAGATCCAAACACAGCACTTTATCTCCGATGACAAGGTAGCTGATATACTAAGGCTGTATCCACACTTCGCATCTAGTACCAAATCAGAATTCTGTGCACCGACTTAAACCAACAATGTACTGTAAATACTCTAACATTCATTGCCATACTATAAAAATCACTGGAGTCCTATAAACACCCTTTGTGGCCTCTAACTCTGTAATCCCTTTTGCGCTATCAGTCACAGGATGAGGAGGTTGACTATGCTTCTTCTTTTAAATATCTTGGTGTCTCCGTCCCTTGTACCCTACCTACCATACAACAGCTAACCCGCCAATGTACTGACAGACTGAAACCTCTTAGAAGTGTAGCGGGGTACAGCCCACACTATGATGCTAATATTAGAGTTGTTAAAACAATGTACCTAGGCTATATAAGATCTCTGATAGATTACCACGCACCAGCCCTGGTCCTTCGTGACGGGAAAGGCATTGACAAGCTCACACAAATGCAAAATAAAGCACTCAGAATTATCCTAGGCCGTTCCATGAACACTAAAGTACTTAATATGAGAAAAGAACTATGTATACCTCGAGTCAGAGATAGAATAATTGAAGTCAACCTCATGATAGCCCTGAGGCTTCTGAGTGGTGATCCTGAGAACATTGTTTCCTTAAAATTGCAAAAACGTACGAACAATGGGACTGGTGAATCTAAATGGATCCAAACTACAGCTACACATATGAAGATGTTTGGACTAGACCATCTTTACAAAGTTGAAACACAACAGCGCTTCCTGCCACCCTGGCGGGCAGTTCTCTTCGATATCACAATACCGACGTATCCGCCTAAAAATTAATTATACAAAGCATTTATCTCCAACACACTGCCAAATTGAGAGCTCTTGAACACATACACACTCTACAGACTGATGATAATATCACGCAGACCATCTACACTGATGGATCTCTTGACACCGCCTGTGGGAGGGCTGGAAGTGCTATTGTTGTGACTCAACCTGACGGTAATATAATTGAGAAAGGAGTTAGCATTAACAACTGGGCATCCACTCTACAAACTGAATTAGTTGCCATACTCACAGCTATTAAATTCATCGAAACCACTGTTACTGACAGTCTCATCATCACTGACTCTCTATCCTCACTACTTGCCCTTGGCACCCTCGACTCAAGTTGTCACGCGCTTGTCTCTGAAGCCAGACACAAATATGCGTACCTTGTTGACCGGGGTGTCAAGGTCAAACTGTTGTGGATCCCCTCTCACATAGGCCTCATAAAACATGACAGAGTTGATGCCCTCGCCAAACTTGCGTCTAACAAAGACACCGTTGAATACAATTTGGGTCTGTCAAAAAGAACCCTTAAAACTGCAATTAGGAAAGAACTTATTGATGAATTTGACGCAAGTAGACGAGTGCAAACAAGCTCTAGTCGATCCATAGTTTACCATGATGAGATGTATCAAGTGAAACATGTATATGGAGCAAGTAACAAGATCACTAGATTACAAGATGTTGTAACCGCTAGATTAAGGTTAGGATAAAAGTACCTTTGGCAGTATGTTCCTCAAGCAGATGTAAACAAAACTAAATGTAAAGTGTGTGGCCATACATTTGGCCACACACTTGAACACTACGTCCTCGACTGTGTGAAGATAGAACCTTTTAGGGACAGGTCCAAGCACACTGTGTGTGAAATGGCACAACACTTCATCTCTAATGGCAAGATAGCCGACATATTACGATTGTATCCACTTTTTTGCACTTAGTAACTATATCAGTTCCCATGTATAGAATCAAATACACAATGTGTTTGAATACTTCTCACGCAAATGTGAATAACAAAGTGTGAGGCCAGACACACTGCCTCACACTCGTGTACTCACGCAGTTGCGATTAAGTTGCCCTTTATGTATAGAACTAAACAAAGAATTTATTTGAAATACTGTTTGAAATTCAATGCCATAATATCCTGACCACGGGGGTTAATTATTCTGATCCTTTGTAAACCATACTCTGTAATCCTTTTACGCTACCGCTCACAGGATGAGTATGGGGTGCACAATAAACTAGCCGCTGTAAGCGGCAAAATTAAAAAATATATATCAATTTCCCCCTCCCTCCCCACACCCCTTTGTCTGAAAATGGGGAAGATGCAGTCATGTGGTAACCCATTAATTCTCTCGTGGTGTGAGCTGCCCCTCTTACTCCCGCACCTTATTCAGAATTTGGCGAAGGTTGAGCTAAGGTGTAATTCTCAATTTTCTCTTTCCCCAAAACTTGACGAGAATTATATTGATATGTAATTATTTAGTTCCGGTTGTACTGATATTTTTTTTTCCAGAATTTTACTAATATATATTTCTGTAACTCTTATTAAACCAGAATTTAGAAAAAATAATTATGTTAATGCTTAAATCTATACATTCGATAATATCAGAATTTGTTCAGAATTATGCTGATGTATAAGGCATGAACTTACTATAGGTATGTAAGGGTGCTGTAAATTCCTCAGAGTTCATAATAAAAGATTATCAATAAAGTTTGGAATTTCCTATAATAGTTTGATAATTAAATTCTTCAAGATCTTTTAGGGAAAATAACTGTATAACTTTCAGTTTTATATGGAATTCTTTCTACTCATTTCCTAAACATTTACTTAGCATTAATATATTATTTTTATTTCGTTTTTGCAGAAATTAATACCAACTTTGAAATGCATCCAAAGTTGATATATAATTCTGTCCTTTCTATAATAAGTATATAACTAACATTATAAATATATATTGAAAATTATATACTGTTTCAAATTCCCTATAAGAAATACCTCTCTAGATATTACTAATACCCAAAGAATTTACCTAGAATTAATTCATATAATTTAAAAAATCCTATAACTTTCATCCATGAGAAAATCAATATCACAAAAACAATTACAACTCAGATTATACATCATTATATAACCCTACGTCAACTTGTTATAGAAGCCTTATAATCAAACAAGTAAAAAATATACCAAAGGAATTTTACATGATATAGAAAACTAGGAAAGCAATAGTGTTAATAGAAATAGGTCAAAGTCATACTAGTTTGTGGTCAATGAGAGATATAAAATTATTAGGAAAGTTAGTAGAGAAAGTGGGAGGTAATTTCCTGAGAAAGTAGAGTGAAAGGAAGGTTCTGTTTGGAGCGATAACACCGCCTTTCCGCGTGAGTGTTGTGATAGAGGGTGTGTGTGTGTGTGTGTGTGTGTGTGTGTGTGTGTGTGTGTGTGTGTGTCCCCTGCTCCCATCTACATAGACAACAGGTACGCACTGACGAGAAAGAAAGAGAGAAAGAAAGAGAGAAAGAAAGAAAGAAAGAAAGAGTAAGTGAAAAAGAAAAATAGAGAAAAGAGACAAAGAAAAAGAGAAATAAAGAGAGACACACCACACAGCCTCCCATAATAAACAAGGGGGTCCACAGGTGTCAACAAAAGGTTAATCACAGGTAATGACTGACACGTGGACAGGTAATGTGTAGCTTCACCCTTCCACACAATGTTTATATACCACGGCCAAGACAAACAAGGTGTATAATAATAATAATAATAATAATAATAATAATAATAATAATAATAATAATAATAAAAATAATAATTATAATCTAGAATTTTGAAAGGATAAAAGGCAGTTAACTAGGTTATCTATCTATCTATCTATCTATCTATCCCGATTTCTCTTTAACCTCTCTCTCTCTCTCTCTCTCTCTCTCTCTCTCTCTCCCTCTCTCTCAGCAGCAACACGGGGGGACTCAAGCAGTAGTAACACCCCCACAGTTAGTATAAGATCGACGCAAGTTATATGGACTTCACCAACAAGACGACACTCACTACTTCATGATGGTGTGTAAGTCACGCTGGGGTGGTGAACACTCTCTCTCTCTCTCTCTCTCTCTCTCTCTCTCTCTCTCTCTCTCTCTCTCTCTCTCTCAGGGGGCTGGGTCGTAGGGGAGGCGCTTATGAGATATTGCTGGTTATATTTCACGCCTGGAAAGACCTTGGGGGAGTGGGGGGTGAGAGGGGAGGGAGAGTGGGGGTGAGAGGGGAGGGAGAGTGGGAGGTGAGATGGGAGGGAGAGTGGGGGTGAGAGGGGAGGGAGAGTGGGGGTGAGAGGGGAGGGAGAGTGGGGGGGTGAGAGGATGGAGAGTGGGGGTGAGAGGGGAGGGAGAGTGGGGGGTGAGAGGATGGAGAGTGGGGGTGAGAGGGGAGGGAGAGTGGGGGTGAGAGGAGGGAGAGTGGGGGTGAATGGAGAGGGTGAATGGAGAGAGTGGGTGTGAGAGGATGGAGAGTGGGAGTGAGGGGAGGGAGAGTGGGGGTGAGAGGGGAGGGAGAGTGGGGGTGAGAGGGGAGGGAGAGTGGGGGTGAGAGGGGAGGGAGAGTGGGGGTGAGAGGGGAGGGAGAGTAGGGGGTGAATGGGGAGGGAGAGCGGGGGTGAGAGGGGAGGGTGAGTGGGGGTGAGAGAGGAGGGAAAGTGGGGGTGAGAGGGGAGGGGGAGTGGGGATGAGAGGAGGGAGAATGGGAGTGAGAGGGGAGGGAGAGTGGGGGTGAATGGGGAGGGAGGGCGGGGGTGAGAGTGGAGGGTGAGTGGGGGTGAGAGAGGAGGGAAAGTGGGGGTGAGAGGGGAGGGGGAGTGTGGATGAGAGGAGGGAGAATGGGAGTGAGAGGGGAGGGAGAGTGGGGGTGAATGGAGAGGGGGAATGGAGAGAGAGTGGGTGTGAGGTTGGAGAGTGGGAGTGAGAGGGGAGGGAGAAAGGGGCTGAGAGGGGAGGGAGAGTGGGGGTGAGAGGAGGGAGAGTGGGGGTGAGAGGGGAGGGAGAGTGGGAGTGAGAGGGGAGGGAGAGTAGGGGGTGAATGGGGAGGGAGAGCGGGGGGTGAGAGGGGAGGGGGAGTGGGGATGAGAGGAAGGAGAGTGGGAGTGAGAGGGGAGGGAGAGTGGGGGTGAATGGAGAGGGGGAATGGAGAGAGTGGGTGTCAGAGGATGAAGAGTGGGTGTAAGAGAGGAGGGAGAGTGGGTGTGAGAGGGGAGGGAGAGTGGGTGTGAGAGGGGAGGAAGAGTGGCAGTGAGAGGGGAGGGAGAGTGGGGGTGAGAGGGGAGGAAGAGTGGCAGTGAGAGGGGAGGAAGAGTGGGTGTGAGAGGGGATGTTTTAGGCCCTAACAGACAGCAATATATGTATAACTGTGGGCTACATACATTAGTTAAATATAGTTACAACACCCACGGTAATTAAACCATGAGCAAGTGTCAAGTACAGACTGTTTAGTAAATACTAATGCCAGTGGCGCTGTCACGCAACCTCATTGACTTTCAACTGGCCCCTGAGCACCACTATCCAGCAGAGGTCATCGAATAAATAGCCGGTTACCCTCAGTTGACCCGGGTACTGACCACTAGTGTGTATTGAAGCTCCCTATACTCTCCTCGGTTCACTGCTCATGGTGTAGTTAGAGGTGATATCACACTTTAAATGAGCATATACAAATATTTATAACACGAGAGAAAAGACAATTTAGGTTTGAAACGTTAAACAGTTATTTCTGTACCGTGGGTGATGAGGTTATATGAGGCCCACGTTTATACACATATTGCCATCTGTTGGGGTCTAATACAGGGAGGAAGAGTGGGGGTGAGAGAGGAGGGAGAGTGGGGGTGAGAGAGGAGGGAGAGTGGGGGTGAGAGGGGAGGGAGAGTGGGGGTGAGAGAGGAGGGAGAGTGGGGGTGAGAGGGGAGGGAGAGTGGGGGTGAGAGGGGAGGGAGAGTGGGGGAGAGAGGGGAGGGAGAGTGGGGGTGAGAGGGGAGGGAGAGTGGGGGTGAGGGGGAGGGAGAGTGTGGGTGAGAGGAGAGGGAGAGTGGGGGTAAGAGGGGAGGAAGAGTGGGGGTGAGGGGGGAGGGAGAGTGGGGTGAGAGGGGAGGAAGAGTGGCAGTGAGAGGGGAGGAAGAGTGGCAGTGAGAGGGGAGGGAGAGTGGGGGTGAGAGGGGAGGGAGTGGGGGTGAGAGGGGATGGAGAGTGGGGGTGAGAGGGGAGGGAGAGTGGGGGTGAGAGGGTAGGGAGAGTGGGGGTGAGAGGGGAAGGAGAGTGTGGGTGAGAGGAGAGGGAGAGTGGGGGTAAGAGGGGAGGAAGAGTGGCAGTGAGAGGGGAGGGAGAGTGGGGGTGAGAGGGGAGGGAGAGTGGGGGTGAGAGGGGAGGGAGAGTGGGGGTGAAAAGAGAGGGAGAGTGGGGTGAGAGGGGAGGGAGAGTGGGGGTGAGAGGGGAGGGAGAGTGGGGGTGAGAGGGAAGGGAGAGTGGGGGTGAGAGGGGAGGGAGTGGGGGTGAGAGGGGAGGGAGAGTGGGGGTGAGAGGGGAGGGAGTGGGGGTGAGAGGGGAAGGAAGTCGGGGTGAGAAGAGAGGGAGAGTAAGGGTGAGAGGAGAGGGAGTGGGGGTGAGAGGGGAGGGAGAGTGGGGGTGAGAGGGGAGGAAGAGTGGCAGTGAGAGGGGAGGGAGAGTGGGGTGAGAGGGGAGGAAGAGTGGCAGTGAGAGGGGAGGGAGAGTGGGGGTGAGAGGGGAGGGAGAGTGGGGGTGAGAGGGGAGGGAGAGTGGGGGTAAGAGGAGAGGGAGAGTGGGGGTGAGAGGGGAGGGAGAGTAAGGGTGAGAGAGGAGGGAGAGTGGGGGTAAGAGGGTAGGGAGAGTGGGAGTGAGAGGGGAAGGAGAGTGTGGGTGAGAGGAGAGGGAGAGTGGGGGTAAGAGGGGAGGAAGAGTGGCAGTGAGAGGGGAGGGAGGGGGGTGAGAGGGGAGGAGAGTGGGGGAGAGGGAGGGAGAGTGGGGGTGAGAGGGAAGGGAGAGTACGGGTGAGAGGTTAGGGAGTGGGGGTGAGAGGGGAGGGAGAGTGGGGTGAGAGGGGAGGGAGAGTGGGGGTGAGAGGGAGGAGAGTGGGGGGAGGGGAGGGAGGGAGAGGGGAGGGAGAGGGGGGTGAGAGGGGAGGGAGGGGTGGAGGGGAGGGAGAGGGGGTGAGAGGGGAGGGAGAGTGGGGGTGAGAGGGGAGGGAGAGTGGGGGTAAGAGGAGAGGGAGAGGGGGGTGAGAGGGGAGGAGAGAAGGGTGAGAGGAGGGAGTGGGGGTGAGAGGGGAGGGAGAGTGGGGTGAGAAGGGAGGGAGAGTGGGGTGAGAGGGGAGGGAGAGTGGGGGTGAGAGGGGAGGGAGAGTGGGGGTGAGAGGGGAGGGAGAGTGGGGGTGAGAGGGGAGGGAGAGTGGGGGTGAGAGGGGAGGGAGAGTGGGGGTGAGAGGGGAGGAGAGTGGGGGGAGAGGGGAGGGAGAGTGGGGGTGAGAGGGAGAGGGAGAGTGGGGGAGGAGGAGAGGGAGAGTGGGGTGAGAGGGAGGGAGAGTGGGGGTGAGAGGGGAGGGAGAGTGGGGGTGAGAGAGGAGGGAGAGTGGGGTGAGAGGGGAGGGAGAGTGGGGGTGAGAGGGGAGGGAGAGTGGGGAGAGGAGGGGAGGGAGAGGGGGGGGAGAGGGGAGGGCGGGCGGGAGGGGGAGGGAGAGTGGGGTGAGAGGGGAGGGAGAGTGGGGGTGAGAGGGGAGGAAGAGTGGGAGTGAGAGGGGAGGGAGAGTGGGGTGAGAGGGGAGGGAGTGGGGGGAGAGGGGAGGGAGAGTGGGGGGGAGAGGGGGAGGGAGAGGGGGGGGTGAGAGGGAGGGAGAGTGGGGGTGAGAGGGGAGGAGAGTGGGGGTGAGAGGAGAGGGAGAGGGGGGTGAGAGGGGAGGAAGAGTGGGAGTGAGAGGGGAGGGAGAGTGGGGGTGAGAGGGGAGGGAGAGTGGGGGTGAGAGGGGAGGGAGAGTGGGGGTGAGAGGAGAGGGAGAGTGGGGGTGAGAGGGGAGGGAGAGTGGGGGAGAGGGAGGGGGAGGGGAGGAGAGGGGTGAGAGGAGAGGGAGAGTGGGGGTGAGAGGGGAGGAAGAGTGGGGGTGAGAGGGGAGGGAGAGTGGGGGTGAGAGGGAAGGGAGAGTGGGGGAGAGGGGAGGGAGAGTGGGGTGAGAGGAGAGGGAGAGTGGGGGTGAGAGGGGAGGGAGAGTAAGGGTGAGAGGGGAGGGAGAGTGGGGGTGAAGGGAGAGGGAGAGTGGGTGTGGAGGGAGAGGGAGAGTGGGGGTGAGAGGGGAGGGAGAGTGGGGTGAGAGGGGAGGGAGAGTGGGGGTGAGAGGGGAGGAAGAGTGGCAGTGAGAGGGGAGGGAGAGTGGGGGTGAGAGGGGAGGAAGAGTGGCAGTGAGAGGGGAGGAAGAGTGGGGGTGAAGAGGGAGGGAGAGTGGGGGTGAGAGGGGAGGGAGAGTGGGGGTGAGAGGGAGGGAGAGTGGGGGTGAGAGGGGAGGGAGAGTGGGGAGAGGGAGGGAGAGTGGGGGAGAGGGGAGGGAGAGGGGGGAGAGGGGAGGAGAGTGGGGGTGAGAGGGGAGGAAGAGTGGCAGTGAGAGGGGAGGGAGAGTGGGGGTGAGAGGGGAGGGAGAGTGGGGGTGAGAGGGGAGGGAGAGTGGGGGTGAGAGGGGAGGGAGTGGGGGTGAGAGGGGAAGGAAGTCGGGGTGAGAGGAGAGGGAGAGTGGGGGTGAGAGGGAAGGGAGAGTAAGGGTGAGAGGATAGGGAGTGGGGGTGAGAGGGGAGGGAGAGTGGGGGTGAGAGGGGAGGGAGAGTGGGGGTGAGAGGGGAGGAAGAGTGGCAGTGAGAGGGGAGGGAGAGTGGGGGTGAGAGGGGAGGAAGAGTGGCAGTGAGAGGGGAGGGAGAGTGGGGGTGAGAGGGGAGGGAGAGTAGGGGAGAGAGGGGAGGGAGAGTGGGGGTAAGAGGAGAGGGAGAATGGGGGGAGAGGGGAGGGAGAGTAAGGGTGAGAGGATAGGGAGTGGGGGTGAGAGGGGAGGGAGAGTAAGGGTGAGAGGGGAGGGAGAGTGGGGGTGAGAGGGGAGGGAGAGTGGGGGTGAGAGGGGAGGGAGAGTGGGGGTGAGAGGGGAGGGAGAGTGGGGGTGAGAGGGGAGGGAGTGGGGGTGAGAGGGGAGGAGAGTGGGGGTGAGAGGGGAGGGAGTGTGGGGGTGAAGGGAGAGGGAGAGTGGGTGTGGAGGGAGAGGGAGAGTGGGGGTGAGAGGGGAGGGAGAGTAAGGGTGAGAGGGGAGGGAGAGTGGGGGTGAGAGGGGAGGAAGAGTGGCAGTGAGAGGGGAGGGAGAGTGGGGGTGAGAGGAGAGGGAGAGTGGGGGGAGAGGAGAGGGAGAGTGGGGGTGAGAGGGGAGGGAGAGTGGGGGTGAGAAGGGAGGGAGAGTGGGGTGAGAGGGGAGGAAGAGTGGCAGTGAGAGGGGAGGGAGAGTGGGGGTGAGAGGGGAGGAAGAGTGGGGGTGAGAGGGGAGGAAGAGTGGCAGTGAGAGGGGAGGGAGAGTAAGGGTGAGAGGGTAGGGAGAGTGGGGGTGAGAGGGGAGGGAGAGTGGGGGTGAGAGGAGAGGGAGAGTGGGGGTGAGAGGAGAGGGAGTGTGGGGGTGAGAGGGGAGGGAGAGTGGGGGTGAGAGGGGAGGGAGAGTGGGGGTGAGAGGGGAGGAAGAGTGGCAGTGAGAGGGGAGGGAGAGTGGGGGTGAGAGGGGAGGAAGAGTGGCAGTGAGAGGGGAGGAAGAGTGGGGGTGAGAGGGGAGGGAGTGGGGTGAGAGGGGAGGGAGAGTGGGGGTGAGAGGGGAGGGAGAGTGGGGGTGAGAGGGGAGGGAGAGTGGGGGTGAGAGGAGAGGGAGAGTGGGGGTGAGAGGGGAGGAAGAGTGGCAGTGAGATGGGAGGGAGTAGTGGGGGTGAGAGGGGAGGGAGTGTGGGGGTGAGAGGGGAGGGAGAGTGGGGGTGAGAGGGGAGGGAGAGGGGGTGAGAGGGGAGGGAGAGTGGGGGTGAGAGGGGAGGGAGAGGGGGTGAGAGGGGAGAGAGTGGGGGTGAGAGGGTAGGGAGTGGGGGTGAGAGGGTAGGGAGAGTGGGGGTGAGAGGGGAGGGAGAGTGGGGGTGAGTGGGGAGGGAGAGTGAGGGTGAGAGGGGAGGGAGAGTAAGGGTGAGAGGGTAGGGAGTGTGGGGGTGAGAGGGGAGGGAGAGTAAGGGTGAGAGGGTAGGGAGTGTGGGGGTGAGAGGGTAGGGAGAGTGGGCGTGAGAGGGGAGGGAGTGGGGGTGAGATGGGGAGGGAGAGTGGGGGTGAGAAGAGAGGGAGAGTGGGGGTGAGAGGAGAGGGAGAGTGGGGGTGAGAGGGGAGGGAGTGGGGGTGAGAGGGGAGGGAGAGTGGGGGTGAGAAGAGAGGGAGAGTGGGGGTGAGTGGGGTGGGAGAGTGGGGGTGAGAGGGGAGGGGGAGTGAGAGGGGAGGGAGAGTGGGAGTGAGTGGGGAGGGAGAGTGGGAGTGAGAGAGGAGGGAGAGTGGGAGTGAGAGAAGATTGAGAGTGGGGGTGAGAGAGGAGGGAGAGTGGGAGTGATAGAGGAGGGAGAGTGGGGGTGAGAGGGGAGGGGGAGTGGGAGTGAGAGGGGGGGAGAGTGGCGATGAAAATGAGAGGGAGGTTCGGGGAGAGAGGGGGGTGAGTTAGAGGTAAAAATGAGAGTAAGAGAATAAGGAGAGAGAGAGAGAGAGAGAGAGAGAGAGAGAGAGAGAGAGAGAGAGAGAGAGAGAGAGAGAGAGAGAGAGAGAGTGTGTGTGTGTGTGTGCTGGGAATATAACATTAACACAACCCACACAGACATTCCCTTACACAGATCCTAAAACAAATATATAAAATACAAATAAAACAACACTGATAATATTGAAAGTTGAACAGAGTAACAACAAGCAACATCATCATGCAACTCACAAAACAAACAAGAGCTAAACACCCTCATTAATTATCACATATTGTAATTGCCACACAGTCGTTACCATAAATTTCTTACAACATTATCATTGTTAAAGTAATAATATTAATGGTGGTCATAATTATAGTGAGGAGTTGAAAAAATTATTACTATTATTATTATTATTGTTATTGTTTTGAGTGATGTAAGACAAGTGTAGAAAGTGCTAAGACAATAAGTAGAAATATCCGCACATCCTTGTTCATATACTCAACACACACACACACTACATCCCTGACCACCGGAGGGTCAAGACCTATTCAGGCGCTGCTCCTGAGCAGCGGCCCCCCTTGGCCAATGTTCGGCCCATTCCCCAAGTCCCTCTCCCCGACCCATCCTCACCACCGGGATATCAACGTAATCAAAAGTGACAATTTCGTTTCGGAAAGAAGTGGGACCAGTGTTGAACAGTGATGAACAGTGTTTATGCCAGTGAATTCAGCACTAGACAGTACCAGCGAGAACCGTGACCCATCAGTGAGATAAGCACCCCTGGGAACTGACCGCCATCTTCTGACAAGGAGGTGCTAATCAGTCACCCTGGGAACAACAGTGGGTCGGCTTCACATCTGACTTCGAAATAACACAACACCACCCAGTAGGGTGGGGTACTGTGACACCACCCCACACCACCCGGTGTCCCCATGACCACGTGTGGTCCTTCATATCAACACCCGAGGACGAGTTACTGCACCACGTGAACACCACACAACGCGGTGTCCCCATGACCAGTCCAGGCCCGGGCCATCAACTGTAAACTATAATAATTTGTATGTTCAATTCATGTTCCTTCTTCTTTCAGTAATGAAAGCTTTTGTGAAACGACCCACCCACCCCATGTCTTTGTATGTGATAAGTCATTTTTGTCCATTGTATATTTTCAGCCTTCGGGCTGCTGACTTTTTCATAAACCGTTAATTATTATTATTATTATTATTATTATTATTATTATTATTATTATTATTATTATTATTATCATTATTATTATTATTATTACACACACACACACACACACACACACACACACACACACACTATGTACCAGACGTCTTAAGCATTCATGAACTCCACTCAATTTTGGTCCATTATCTAACATGTCACCTGAAGACGTTAGCAATTTACTAATATAATATCTCTCTCTCTCTCTCTCCTGCCTTCCCCCGCGCTGTCACAACTCTGCCTCACTAATCTTTCCCCTGCCACACATATACCTACACTATCTAAGTTTCCTCTCATCATTTAACTCTACTTACATATTTCTCATCTAAATATTGTTCTCACGTCTTGATTCCTTATTCGGATCACCTGAAGAGTTTATCCGTTAGATGGGGGTTTCATATATAACGGACCCTGATATAACGGATTTTCCTTTATATAGCATCTACGTAGCAAAAGGGTGTTTAACTAATAACTATCAGGTGAAATAAGCAACTGGGAAGGTAGGTAAATCTTCTGGTAATCTCCCTCATTCCATCACACACACACACACACACACACACACACACACACACACACACACACACACACTAACCATCGCTTCTTCTCTCAGTCTCAATTTATCAAGAGGCTTAAACACTGCAGATTTTCCTTCACATATGATGGAAGGAAGACTCACAGGAGCTTGTAGTCTCTGGCACACCTGAAGCTCTTACACACACACACACACATCTCTTGTTAATTAATGTTCTCGGAGATACACCTGTGCCTCTGTATTGCATTAGTTTTATGTTAATGGCGTTTGGGTTTTTCTTTATTTCCTTCTTTGGTGGATGTAAGTGGGATAATGATGATGATGATGATGATGAGATGATGAGATGATGATGATGATGATGATGATGATGATGATGATACTACCACTACTACTACTACTACTACTACTACTACTACTACTACTAATAATAATAATAATAATAATAATAATAATAATAATAATGTTACGGCAACAACGAAAGAAAAAAAAAGTCCCCGAAAACAAGTAAATAAAAAATATATATATATAAGTACTCAAAATAAATGAACGAAAGAGAATCCCCCATAAAGTATTGGAACCTACAACCAAATCTCCATAACCTATTTCAATATTTTATTTTAGATGGTGAGTGTGTTCAGAACCCCTGCCAAAGCTCTCACCTGTACGATAGACCCACCTGCTTTACACACTCCTCCAGTCTATACAAATGTCAAATGTAGACGTGAAATAGAATGGTCTTTAAGAATGGTCAAGATGGGAAAGGAGGAAAAGAGAGAGAGAGAGAGAGAGAGAGAGAGAGAGAGAGAGAGAGAGAGAGAGAGAGAGAGAGAGAGAGAGAGAGAGAGAGAGAGAGAGAGAGAGAGAGAGAGATAAATAAAGATTGAGGGAGATCGAGAAAGATTAGTAAGATGTAAATATTGAGAGAAAGAAAGAGAGAGAGAGAGAGAGTTTTCACCTGGCCCATATTTTGTGGAGATTAATCCTAAAATCCCGTCTTCTAGTTAACCATCTTACCCGCGGCCATAAAATCAACATTCTCGTTTTACCGCCACGAAAAACACCAACAAACAAACTAACAAACAAACAACAACAAACACACAGTCCAAAATAATAATAATAAAAAACATAGATAAAACACATATTGAAATGAGAAATAAACACTGCATGTCAAAAATTGAAAACTTTATTATGGAAAAAAACACGATTATTTTTGGCTATGAATTTTCATGTTAAAGTTTACTCTCGTGCTGCCTATATACATGAACTGTATATGTATTCCGAATATATATAACTATGTCATATCGATTTAATAGTATTGAATGATATTTAATGATGTTTAACGGAATTTAATATTATTTAATGGGGTTAAATGGGGTTTAATATTATTTAAAGGTGGTTAATGATGTTTAATGGAATTTAATATTATTTAAAGGTGTTTAATGATGTTTAATGGTGTTTAATGATGTTTAATCGAATTTAATATTATTTAATGGGGTTAAATGGGGTTTAATATTATTTAAAGGTGTTTAATGATGTTTAATGGAATTTAATGGTGTTTAATCAAATTTAATATTGTTTAATGGGGTTAAATGGGGTTTAATATTATTTAAAGGTGTTTAATGATGTTTAATGGTGTTTAATAAAGTTTAATGGAATATAATATTGTTTAATGAGGTTAAAGTAATGGGGTTTAACAGTGTTTAATGGTGCTCAATAGTTTCTAGTATTTAATGGTGTTTAACAGAATTTAATGGAACTTTAGTGCAAAATGGAGTTTAATGGAGATTAATAGTTTTTAATGGTGTTGAATGCTGTTCAATAGTGTTTAATGGTGTTTAATGCTGTTCATTAGTGTTTAATGGTGTTCAATAGTGTTTAATGGTGTTTAATGCTGTTTAATGCTGTTCAATAGTGTTTAATGCTGTGCAATAGTAGTTAATGGTGTTTACTGGTGTTTAATAGTGTTTAATGGTGTTTAATAGTGTTTAATAGTGTTTAATGGTGTTAAATAGTATAATGGTGTTTAATGCTGTTCATTAGTGTTTAATGGTGTTCAATAGCGTTTAATGGTGTTTAATGGTGTTTGATGCTGTTCAATAGTGTTTAATGCTGTTCAATAGTAGTTAATGGTGTTTACTGGTTTTTAATGGTGTTTAATAGTGTTTAATGGTGTTTAATAGTTTAATGGTGTTTAATAGTTTAATGGTGTTTAATAGTTTAATGGTGTTTAATTGTGTTTAACAGTGTTTGATGACGTTAGGTGGAGGATGTTTTCTGTATCAGACACGCCCAGACCTTCCTAGTGGCGCGTCTTGTAATGTACACCACCATACCTTTAATGTTGGTGCGGTATTGGTGATGGCTTGGTGAGGTGAGTTGGTGCGGTGTTGGTGGTGTGTTGGTGTGGCGAGTTGGTGCGGTGTTGGTGGTGTGTTGGTGAGGTGCTGTTGCCGTGTTGGTGCGGTGTTGGTGGTGTGTTGGAGAGGTGTTGGAGAGGTAATGAGAGGTGTTGGTGAAGTGTGTTGATGTGTGTTGGTGAGCAGAGTTGGTGCGGTGTCGGTGGTGTGTGTTGGTGTGGTGTTGTTGGTGCGGTGTTGTTGGTGCGGTGTTGTTGGTTTGTGTTGGTGCGGTGTTGTTGGTGCGGTGTTGTTGGTGTGTTGGTGCGGTGTTGTTGGTGTGTATTGGTGCGGTGTTGTTGGAGCGGTGTTGTTGGTGCGGTGTGTGTTGGTGCGGTGTTGTTGGTGCGGTGTTGTTGGTGCGGTGTTGTTGGTGCGGTGTTGGTGTGTGTTGGTGCGGTGTTGTTGGTGCGGTGTTGATGGTGCGGTGTTGATGGTGCGGTGTTGTTGGTGCGGTGTTGTTGGTGCGGTGTTGTTGGTGCGGTGTTGATGGTGCGGTGTTGTTGGTGCGGTGTTGTTGGTGCGGTGTTGTTGGTGCGGTGTTGATGGTGCGGTGTTGTTGGTGCGGCATTGTTGGTGTGTGTTGGTGCGGTGTTGTTGGTGCGGTGTTGATGGTGCGGTGTTGTTGGTGCGGTGTTGTTGGTGCGGTGTTGTTGGTGCGGTGTTGATGGTGCGGTATTGTTGGTGTGTGTTGGTGCGGTGTTGTTGGTGCGGTGTTGTTGGTGCGGTGTTGTTGGTGTGTGTTGGTGCGGTGTTGTTGGTGCGGTGTTGTTGGTGTGTGTTGGTGTGGTGTTGTTGGTACGGTGTTGTTGGTGTGTGTTGGTGCGGTGTTGTTGGTGCGGTGTTGTTGGTGCGGTGTTGTTGGTGTGTGTTGGTGCGGTGTTGTTGGTGCGGTGTTGTTGGTGTGTGTTGGTGTGGTGTTGTTGGTACGGTGTTGTTGGTGTGTGTTGGTGCGGTGTTGTTGGTGCGGTGTTGTTGGTGCGCTGTTGTTGGTGTGTGTTGGTGCGGTGTTGTTGGTGCGGTGTTGTTGGTGCGGTGTTGTTGGTGCGGTGTTGTTGGTGCGGTGTTGTTGGTGTGTGTTGGTGCGGTGTTGTTGGTGTGTGTTGGTGCGGTGTTGTTGGTGTGTGTTGGTGTGGTGTTGTTGGTGCGGTGTTGTTGGTGTGTGTTGGTGCGGTGTTGTTGGTGCGGTGTTGTTGGTGCGGTGTTGTTGGTGCGGTGTTGTTGGTGTGTGTTGGTACGGTGTTGTTGGTGTGTGTTGGTGTGGTGTTGTTGGTGCGGTGTTGTTGGTGCGGTGTTGTTGGTGCGGTGTTGTTGGTGTGTGTTGGTGCGGTGTTGTTGGTGTGTGTTGGTGTGGTGTTGTTGGTGCGGTGTTGTTGGTGTGTGTTGGTGCGGTGTTGTTGGTGCGGTGTTGTTGGTGCGGTGTTGTTGGTGTGGTGTTGTTGGTGCGGTGTTGTTGGTGCGGTGTTGTTGGTGTGTTGGTGTGGTGTTGTTGGTGTGGTGTTGTTGGTGCGGTGTTGTTGGTGCGGTGTTGTTGGTGCGGTGTTGTTGGTGCGGTGTTGTTGGTGTGTGTTGGTGCGGTGTTGTTGGTGCGGTGTTGTTGGTGCGGTGTTGTTGGTGTGTTGGTGTGGTGTTGTTGGTGCGGTGTTGTTGGTGTGGTGTTGTTGGTGCGGTGTTGTTGGTGCGGTGTTGTTGGTGCGGTGTTGTTGGTGTGTTGGTGTGGTGTTGTTGGTGCGGTGTTGTTGGTGTGGTGTTGTTGGTGTGTTGGTGTGGTGTTGTTGGTGCGGTGTTGTTGGTGTGGTGTTGTTGGTGTGGTGTTGTTGGTGTGGTGTTGTTGGTGTGGTGTTGTTGGTGCGGTGTTGTTGGTGCGGTGTTGTTGGTGCGGTGTTGTTGGTGTGGTGTTGTTGGTGCGGTGTTGTTGGTGCGGTGTTGTTGGTGCGGTGTTGTTGGCGTGTTGGTGTGGTGTTGTTGGTGCGGTGTTGTTGGTTTGGTGTTGTTGGCACGGTGTTGTTGGTGCGGTGTTGTTGGTGCGGTGTTGTTGGTTTGTGTTGGTGTGGTGTTGTTGGTGTGGTGTTGTTGGCACGGTGTTGTTGGTGCGGTGTTGTTGGTGCGGTGTTGTTGGTTTGTGTTGGTGCGGTGTTGTTGGTTTGTGTTGGTGTGGTGTTGTTGGTACGGTGTTGTTGGTGTGGTGTTGTTGGTGCGGTGTTGTTGGTGTGGTGTTGTTGGTGTGGTGTTGTTGGTGCGGTGTTGTTGGTGCGGTGTTGTTGGTGCGGTGTTGTTGGTGTGTTGGTGCGGTGTTGTTGGTGCGGTGTTGTTGGTGTTGTTGGTGTGGTGTTGTTGGTGTGGTGTTGTTGGTGTGGTGTTGTTGGTGCGGTGTTGTTGGTGCGGTGTTGTTGGTGCGGTGTTGTTGGTGTGTTGGTGCGGTGTTGTTGGTGCGGTGTTGTTGGTGTTGTTGGTGTGGTGTTGTTGGTGTGTGTTGGTGTGGTGTTGTTGGCACGGTGTTGGCACGGTGTTGTTGGTGCTGTGTTGTTGTTTTGTGTTGGTGGTTAGGCGACTGGCTGTCTGTCTGTCTGTCTGTCTGTCTGTCTTTATTTGCTTTATGTTTTTATTACTTATTTATCTTTATTTCTCCTTTTTTCATTTTCCTTCCCTTTGTCTCTCTCTTTCACTTTATCTCGGACTCTCTTTTGTTACTATTTCTCTCACTTTCTTTTGTTCTTCTCTCAATTTACATCGTAAGACAACGCCTTCAGTATTCATGACTGTATGATGATATGAGACGACCTATACATACCAAAACACACACACACACACACACACACACACACACACACACACACACACGCGTACCCATACTTCTCTACTCTCAATAAAATCCCCCCTCCTCTCCCCTTCCCCTCTCTCACCCCCTCACATGATAGACCCCCCCTGAACAATCTCTCTCTGGGGTGACTGAGGCGGCACTCCCCGTAGATTACCGCCGGGCTAAAGGAAGGTTGGGTTGGTCGCTGACACACGGAGAAACGGACATCGGTTAAAACAATCGTGGTCATTTATCTCGGGATATACCAGGTCCGGATGACGCCAATGGGCACGACCCGATCTGTGAGCTCCTATTTTAAGAGAGGAGGGGGGTGGGGGTAGGGGGTGGGGGTAGGGGGAAGGGTATGGGGGATAAGAGAAGGGGGTAGGGGGTCCAGGAAGGAGAAGGGGGATGTGCAGCTTAAAGGGAAAGTAGAGAGAGTACGTGAAGGGGTTGAGGTTGTCTATTTAAAGGGAGGAGGGACGTCTTTTCCAAGCGTAAGGGGAAAAGGGAAATTTTTACTGTAAAAAGAAAAGGAAGAATGTTTATTTTCAAACAACAACAACAACAACAACAATAACAATAATAATAATAATAATAATAATAATAATAATAATAATAATAATACAGTCAAACCTCTATTTAACGGATTATGGAGATGAAAGTCCGTTGTATCGAGGGTCCGTTAGATGTGAAACCCTCCATCTAACTGATTATATAGAGATAAGTCCGTTATATGCAGGTTTCACTGTACTACTACTACTACTACTACTACTACTAATAATAATAATAATAATGACTTTCATCTTCACCACTAGCCATTAACGTCATCATTATCATTCTTAACCATCATCATCAGCCTCTCATCACCATCAAGCACTGTATAAGTCTTGATTTTTTCACGAGTTATCATCCCAAAATCCCAAAAGCGATTAATTAAATCTATAAGACACCCTACACTGGACCTGGCGTAAATCCCCATCTTTATAGGCCAGAGCGGGATTTATTGTCCTCTTAAGGTCAGGATTAACCTATTTAATTATTCATATACTCCTTAATGGCGATATTTTATAGTCTACCCTCTCCTCCTCCTCCTCCTCCAAGTTTTCCAATTTGATTCCCATTTTCCTTTTGTTTACCTAAGTTATTTTTTGTTTTTGTTTATTTATTTATTTATTTATTTATCTATTTGTTAGTATTTATTGTGATGTTTTATATAGTCGGCTTCTCTCCCGCTCTCCGTTTTCTGTTCATGTTATTTTTTTCTTTTTTTACGACATATTTGTTTTCTGTAATTTACCTTTTATCTTTATTTCCTATATTCCTTCTATTCTCTTTTCCATCGTGTTATTTTTTCCTTGTTATGATTTCTCTATAGTGTGTCCCCTCTCTCTCTCTCTCTCTCTCTCTCTCTCTCTCTCTCTCTCTCTCTTCTTATCGGTTTTTTTTCTTATTATTTTTTTTTTATTCTCTAGCTTCAAATTTTTTCTTCATTAAAAGTTTATAAAAGAATATCTCCTTAAGTTATTTTTTCCCGTTCTATTTTCCACAACATTACTCTTCGTGAAAGACTCAAATTAGCGTCTCGTCTATTGCTGCATAAACGGGAAATAATCTTGACGCTAAATTTCCACTAAACGTGCGATCGACTTCCACCAAATTTCATAAACCATTAATCTTCATATTATTTTGGAGTCACTTTACCCCAATATTCGCGTTAAACTTTCGTCAAATTCAACGAAATTTAACCCAGAACAGCTTGTTTTGATGGAATTTTGTTTACTTTCGCGAAAATTGGTTTAGTTTTCGCGAAATTTGGTTTAGTTTTCGCGAAATTTGGTTTAGTTTTCGCCAAAATTGGTTTAGTTTTCCCGAAAATTGGTTTAGTTTTCGCGAAATTTTTTTTAGTTTTAACGAAATTTGGTTTAGTTTTTGAGAACATCGGTCACTATTACGCAAAGGTTAGTCTATATTTCGCGAAATAGTCTAGATTTCGCAATAATATGGGTCCAGTCTTCACCAACTTCGTTTAAGTTCAGGGAAAGTCGACCTGTTGTCGCCTCGCCAAAAATCAAGGACAGGTTTTAATTTTTTTTGGGGGGGAGAATTCGGTGTTTTTTCACTTCCCTATAATACTCTGCTATAAGACTCACATAATTATAATACTCCCCTATAATACTCATACAGTCCCTTATAAGACTCCTATAAGATTCACACATGAGACCCCTATAATACTCCCCTGTAAGACTCCCATATAAGACTCATACAGACTCCCTTATAAGACTCCTATAAGATTCACATATGAGACCCCTATAATACTCCCCTGTAAGACTCCCATATAAGACTCATACAGACTCCCCAATAAGACTTCCAAATAGGACTCCCCTATTAGGCTCCTATATAAGACTCGTGTAAGACTTACTGTACATATAAGGCTCGTAGCAGTAAGACTCCCATATATGTCCTACGTAAGACTCCCCTATAAGACTCAGGTAAGACTCCGATTCATATATCACTGTACCACCTATCATGAGACCCTTCCATAAGACTCTTGTATAATCCCCCCTCCCCACTATCTCATTAATCCCTTCCTCTAATCCATTTAAATCCCCTTCCCTTAACATATTTTATCCCCTTCCTCTAACATAATTTAATCCCCTTACCCTTAACTCTAACATAATTTAATCCCCTTCCCTTAACCACCTTCATCCCCCCTTCCCAACCCCTTTTCCATTTAATCCCCCCTTGGCTTAATCTCCCCTCACCCTCCCCCTTCCTTTTAACCTCTTCAACCCCCCTCCCCTCCCCCCTTAACCCCCTCACCGGCCTCCCCCTCCCCTCCCCATCCTCTACATCCCACTGCCGCACAGGATGAATACAACCCCCCTCCCTCCCCTCCCTTCCTTGCCTCCATTAATGTCACCCCAACACATATTTCCCAGGCGAGATTTGGATAATTTGCAAGACATCGTTATCCGTTCGTGGGGGGTGATGCAAACAAGGCGAAAAATATAAGGAAGGAAGAAAGGAAGGAAGGAAGGAAGGAAGGAGAGAAGGGAGAAGGCAGATATGGATGGGTGGATGGAAGGAAGGAAGAAATAAGGGAGAGAAGGGGAGGAGGGAGATATGGATGGGGTGGATAAAGGGAAGGGAGAAGGAAAGAAGGAAGGAAGGATGGGTGGGTGGATAATGGGAAGGAAAAACAAGGGAGGGGGGAGAATAGGGAAGGGTGGAGAAAGGGAAGGAAGGAAACAAGAAGGGAGAGGATAGGGTAAAGGAGATATAGGAGGAATGAAGGAAGGAAGGAAGGGAGAGAATTTATCCAGGTAGGAATAATGACCAGATATAGACAAAGAGATATTACCTACTTTCTCTTCCCTGCCTCTCTTTTCTCTCCCCCTGCCTCTCTTTTCCCTCTCTTGTCTCTCCTTTCTCTCACCCTGCCTCTCTTTTCTCTCCCCCTACCTCTCTTTCCCCCCCCTGCCTCACTTTTCTCTCCCCCTGCCTCTCTTTTCTCTCCCCCTGCCTCTCTTTTCTCTCCCCCTGCCTCTCTTTTCTCTCCCCCTGCCTCTCTTTTCTCCCCCCCTGCCTCTCTTTTCTCTCCCCCTGCCTCTCTTTTCTCTCCCCCTGCCTCTCTTTTCTCCCCCCTGCCTCTCTTTTCTCTCCCCCTGCCTCTCTTTTCTCTCACCCTGCCTCTCTTTTCCCTCTCTTGTCTCTCCTTTCTCTCCCCCTGCCTCTCTTTTCTCTCCCCCTGCCTCTCTTTTCTCTCCCCCTGCCTCTCTTTTCTCTCCCCCTGCCTCTCTTTTCTCCCCCCTGCCTCTCTTTTCTCTCCCCCTGCCTCTCTTTTCTCTCCCCTGCCTCTCTTTTCTCTCCCCCTGCCTCTCTTTCTCTCCCCCTGCCTCTCTTTTCTCTCCCCCTGCCTCTCTTTTCTCTCCCCCTGCCTCTCTTTTCTCCCCCCTGCCTCTCTTTTCTCTCCCCCTGCCTCTCTTTTCTCTCCCCCTGCCTCTCCTTTCTCTCCCCCTGCCTCTCTTTTCTCTCCCCCTGCCTCTCTTTTCTCTCCCCCTGCCTCTCTTTTCTCTCCCCTGCCTCTCTTTTCTCTCCCCCTGCCTCTCTTTTCTCTCCCCCTGCCTCTCTTTTCTCTCCCCCTGCCTCACTTTTCTCTCCCCCTGCCTCTCTTTTCTCTCCCCCTGCCTCTCTTTTCTCTCCCCCTGCCTCTCTTTTCTCTCCCCCTGTCTCTCTTTTCTCTCCCCCTGTCTCTCTTTTCTCCCCCCTGCCTCTCTTTTCTCTCCCCCTGCCTCTCTTTTCTCTCCCCCTGTCTCTCTTTTCTCTCCCCCTGTCTCTCTTTTCTCTCACCCTGCCTCTCTTTTCTCTCCCCCTGCCTCTCTTTTCTCTCCCCCTGCCTCTCTTTTCTCTCCCCCTGCCTCTCTTTTCTCTCCCCCTGCCTCTCTTTTCTCTCCCCCTGCCTCTCTTTTCTCTCCCCCTGCCTCTCTTTTCTCTCCCCCTGCCTCTCTTTTCTCTCCCCCTGTCTCTCTTTTCTCCCCCCCTGCCTCTCTTTTCTCTCCCCCTGCCTTTCTTTTCTCTCCCCCTGTCTCTCTTTTCTCTCCCCTGTCTCTCTTTTCTCTCACCCTGCCTCTCTTTCTCTCCCCCTGCCTCTCTTTTCTCTCCCCCTGCCTCTCTTTTCTCTCCCCCTGCCTCTCCTTTCTCTCCCCCTGCCTCTCTTTTCTCTCCCCCTGCCTCTCTTTTCTCTCCCCCTGCCTCTCTTTTCTCTCCCCTGGGGTATCCATCCCATGGTAAAGGTAGAAGGGAGGGAGGAAGAGTAGTGGGGAAGGTGAGACTTTGGAAAAACGACTCTCTCTCTCTCTCTCTCTCTCTCTCTCTCTCTCTCTACTCCTTTGCTTTCCCTTATTCTCTCTCTCTCTCTCTCTCTACTCCTTTACTTTCTCTCTCTCTCTCTCTCTCTCACTTGTTACCACCCTAATAACTTTATGGTTATAATCAATGTTTCACACACTCTATGACGTCTCCCTCGGTAACTATTGATTGCAACCATAAAATTCTCACGATTCTTTGGGTGGCAACAAGTTATATTTTACCCCTTCTCCATCCACACAACCCCCTCCTCCCTCCACCACTCCACCACTCCACCCTCCACCACTCCACCATCCCTCCACCACTCCACCCACCCTCCACCACTCCACCCACCCTCCACCACTCCACCCACCCTCCACCACTCCACCCACCACTCCACCCACCCTCCACCACTCCACCCACCACTCCACCCTCTCCCTTCAATCATCTTGTTTGTGTTATCATCAAAGTCTTACGAAAGGAGATATTTTCTTCGTCTGGTCGAGTCCATTTATTTCGGCGCTTGGTAGGTCCTGAGATGTGTATTAATGTGTATAAATGTCTAGTAATGTGTATAAAGGTGTATTAATGTGTCATTAGATTATGTATGAATTGTATTGATGTGTATGAATGTCTGGGACGGTGTAAAAAGGTGTATTAGTGTATATGAAAACCTAAGAATGTGTATTAGATGTGTATGAATGCTTAGGACTATGTGTAAAGGTGAACTGATGTGTATTAGATGAGTATTAATATATAAGCAAGTGTTTAAAGATCTATAGATGTATATGAGTGGTTAACACAGTGTATATATGTGTATGAATGAGTATGACGAATACCAGTGAATATGTATGAATGTGAACTGTATAGTTTGTATTAATGGTACAGCAATGTATAAATGTGTATAACTGTTTAGGAATCTGTAAATATATATCAATGTGTATAGATGTAAAAATGTGTATAAATGTATGTATATATTCGTTTGTATTTCTGCGAATGTGGAAACCTGTGTATGATTTTAAATACACGCAAATGTAAAAAATGAAACGCGTATACCTAAATATACATAAAATGCGTATAACTGTAGACAAGTGGCTAATTATACATCACCATACATTAAAAATATCCATTCAATTATACACTTTCATATAATTAATTAAAAATACTTATTCAATCATACACATAAAATTAAAATATACGGTCAATCATACGCCATACACTACCACACTTCAAAGACAGTTTGCCAACCTCAATTCAAGTCATCAAGCATCAGTAATTCCAGGTTGGGATAACGTGTGTCCAGTATAATATTCCGAGCGAGTAATGCAGAGAGTTAGTCCTGTGGTCATTATTGCTTATATGCCCGGAAGTTGGCGAGAGAGAGAGAGAGAGAGAGAGAGAGAGAGAGAGAGAGAGAGAGAGAGAGAGAGAGAGAGAGAGACTTAGCTGTACCCTTCTGTCTTAAGCCGAGTCTCGCATGACCACTACTGATAAGGGCAGGTAAGACTCTCTCTCTCTCTCTCTCTCTCTCTCTCTCTCTCTCTCTCTCTCTCTCTCTCACGGAAATGTTCACAGACAAAATAAATACAAACAATAATTATGTGTATATATGAACAAACAAACACGATAAACAAATACAAAACTGAAACAAAACAATATATTGTATATGCAGTGTATAGCTCCCATGTCAGCCCTCAATAACAACTAACAACAACAATCATCGCAAACACATAATAACAACAGCAACATCAACAATAACAATAAATTCAGCAACAAAAACAACAGCAATAATAATAATAATAATAATAATAATAATAATAATAATAATAATAATAACAATAACAATAAATTCAGCAACAAAAACAAGTAATAATAATAATAATAATAATAATAATAATAATAATAATAATAATAATAAATAATAATAATAATAATAATAATAATAATAATAATAATAATAATAATAAATAATAACAATAATAATAATAATAATAATAATAATAATAATAATAACAATAATAATAATAATAATAATAAAAATAATAATAATAATAATAATAATAATAATAATAATAATAATAATAATAATAATAATAATAATAATAATAATAATAATAATAATAATAATAATAATAATAATAATAATAATAATAATAATAATAGGATTTGCAACATCAACAATAACAATAAATTCAATCCACTACAGGTCAACACTACAAGATCAATATGCAAATTATAATGACGTCATATCTGGTCAATAATCCTAAACTTTGATCATATGAGGTTAACAGTCTCTTGGTAGGTCATGTTGGGTCAATAATCGTGAGCCTAGTCCGTGGTGTCTTGTCCTCTGCCCATGACACAGATTAGGTCATATAAATGGAGATTGAGATGGTTCTGGTCGTCTTGGGTCGTCTTGGGTCGTCTTGGATCATCTTGGGTCGTCTTGGATCATCTTGGGTCGTCTTAGATAATCTCGGGTCATCTTGGGTAGTCTTAGATCATCTCGGATCATGTTGGGTCGTGTTCGGTCATCCTGGGTAATGTTATGTCAACTTGGGTCGTCTTGGGTCATCTTAGGTTATCTTGGGTCGTCTTGGATCATCTTGGGTCGTCTTAGATAATCTCGGGTCATCTTGGGTAGTCTTAGATCATCTCGGATCATGTTGGGTCGTGTTCGGTCATCCTGCGTAATGTTATGTCATCTTGGGTCGTCTTGGGTCATCTTAGGTTATCTTGGGTCGTCTTGAGTCGTGTTGGGTCATCTTGGGTCGTCTTAGTTTCTTTGGTAAAGGAGCTGTTAATCCCTGGCAGTTGATTGGTTCTGCTGACGCCTCGGTAGGTGGTTTCTGATTGGGTTCTGTTAGGCGAGTCTGCCCACTGATTGGGTCTAATGATTCTCTGCTACCTGATTGGTTCTGGTGGATCTTGTTGACCTCTGATTGGCTCTGATATTCTGTGCCTTTGCTAAGTGTTCTGGTGGCTTGAGAGAGAGAGAGAGAGAGAGAGAGAGAGAGAGAGAGAGAGAGAGAGAGAGTTTACTAAGGATTTCCTGGATAAAAATATACTCTTATGAATTTTGTCGCTATTTTTCCTTGTGGTGTTGTGTTCTACGAGTATAATGGCAGCAGGAAAGAGTGTAAGTACATCAATACATAATACAGGGCTGATGTATGATTGGTATTATATGAGGTATGATACGTATTACAGATGTATTTTTCTGTATTTCTGTAAGAGTCGGAGATTTATTATTATTATTATTATTATTATTATTATTATTATTATTTTATTATTATTATTATTATTATTATTATTATTTTATTATTATTATTATTATTATTATTATTATTATTATTATTATTATTATTATTATTATTACTAGTATTACTATTATTTTATTATTATTATTATTATTATTTTATTATTATTATTATTATTATTTTATAATTATTATTATTATTATTATTATTATTATTATTATTATTATTATTTTATTATTATTATTATTATTATTATTATTATTATTATTATTATTATTACTATTATTATTATTATTATTATTATTACTATTATTATTATTATTATTATTATTATTATTACTATTGCCGCTGTACAGTATTTACTCATCAGGTATTTTTAGTTTTCTTCCTTCCTTCACTTTCAACTATTCCTCCTTCTTTCTTTCGTTCCTCCTATTTTCTATTTTCTCCTTCTTGATCTTCCCTTCTGCTCTCTTCCTCTTAATCCTTTTTACAGGTCACATTTTTCTTCTTCTTCCTTCCCTCCCTCCTTCTTCTTCCTTCCCTCCCTCCCTCTTCTCCTTGTCTCCTCCTCTTCTCTCTTTCATTCGTCATCTTCCCCATATACATCATTCATCCCCCCACGCTCTTATATATCTCGTTTCCTCGTTTTTTTTCTTTTCAGCGTTCCTCTTTCCTCCCCTTTTCTCCCTTCCACACTTTGACCCTTCCCTTCCACCCTCCTTCTCCTTTTTAACTTCTACTTCCTTCCTTCTACTCTCCTCCCTTTCTTCCTTTCCCTTCCCTCCCTCTTCTTCCCCTTCCCTTTTCGCTCTCTCTCCTTTCTTCTGCCCTCCCTCTTACACCCCTCCAGCCTTCCTCTTCCACCCTTCCCTCTTCCACCCTTCCCTCTTCCTCCCCTTCCCTCTTTCACCCTTCTCCTCCAGTCTTCCCCTTTCTTACCTCCCTTCCACGTTTCCCCTTCCTCTTTCACTCTTCCCCTCCGTCTTCCCCTCTTCCCCTTCCTCCCCTCCCTTACAACCCTTTCCCTTCCTTCCTCTCCCCTCTGAGGACCATCACCTTGGTAACTATCTGAGGGGAGACACACACAAGGTCGCACTGACAATGATACCCAAAGGAATCTCTCTCCCTAACCCCTCGTGAGATGTCTCTGTCTCTCTGTCGTTGTCTTGGTTGCATTGTCTGTCTGTCTGTCTGCCTATTTCTTGCTTTCTTTCTTTCTCTCATTTCTTCTTTTACCACCATTATCTGTTTCCACCTCTTCCTCTACGCCCATTCTTCATCTTTCCTTTTTCTCTACTCTCCCTTACCCTTCCTCTTTCATTTCCTCCCTCCCTTTTTCTTCCCTCTACTCTTCCTATCCCTGCTTTCTCTCTTTCTCTCGTCTCCTCCTATCCCTCTTCCCTTCCTCCTTCCCCAATCTCTCCCCATCCACCCCCCCGTTCTCCCTCCTTTCTCCTCCTCTCCCCTTTTCTTCTCCCGTTCCTCCCCCCCACCCCTACCTCCTCCCGTCTGAGGTTTCCCAGAGGTGTGTGTGTGGGGGGGGGGGGGGGGGGGGAGAGGAGGCACGTGAGGTGGGAGTAGAACAAAGCAACGTGATTTCTGCTGCTTTTTTTGTATGTGTGTGTGTGTGTGTGTGTGAATGTGTGTGTGTGTGTGTGTGTGTGTGTGTGTAAATATATATTGGCTTTGTTTTTTTAATGTAATATGAAGTATACAGTATATAAAATTATGGATTGTATAATGAGATCACATGATGAGTAGCCACCCCCAGCATATTTCATCTGAAGATTAATCATACTAACGTTACCTGAGGTTAGGTTAGGTTAGGTTAGGTTAGGTTAGGTTAGTTTGGTTAGGATAGATTAGGTTAGGTTGGTTAGGTTAGGTTAGGTTAGCAAAAAATTCAAGAGAAATACTTGAAATGTACAGAAAAAGAAAAATTAGGTACTTTGGTCACATAACTGAGGCTGAAGGTGATAATAACAGAAATATTAATGGGAATAGTTAAGGGTAGGAGGGGCAGGGGAAGGCAGAGACTGGGGTGGGTGAATGAAATTAAAGACTTGGTCCCCAGAGAGATGCAAAACCTTGGAGGATTGGTAAAAACAGCCCGAGAACGTTTAGAGTGGACACAACTGCCATAAAAAAACTACAACAGTCTTAAAATAACACCTACAAAAGCCATATAACAAAACCTACAAAAGACCAACTAAGCGTTAACAGGTTTACAGGATACAAGTGTGACCAACAGCTGATGCCTGAGGGTGAGTACAGTGTTGAGGTTGTTTACTCTCACCTATTGTATTGTATTGTATTGTATTGTGTTGTATTGTGTTGTGTTGTATTGTATTGTGTTGCATTGTATTTTATTGTATTGCTATATTTTGCTATCGTGTCCTGTATTGTATTATGTAGTATTGTATTGTGTTGTATTGTATTGTGTTGTATTGTGTTGTATTGTATTGTATTGTGTTGTATTGTATTGTGTTGTATTTTATTGTGTTGTATTGTATTGTATTGTGTTGTATTGTATTGTATTGTGTTGTATTGTGTTGGGTTGTATTGTATTGTATTGTATTGTGTTGCATTGTATCTTATTGAATTACTATATTTTGCTATAGTGTCCTGTATTGTATTATGTAGTATTGTATTGTGTTATATTGTATTGTATTGTATTGTGTTGTATTGTATTGTATTGTGTTGTATTGTATTGCATTGTGTTGTATTGTATTGTGTTGTATTGTATTGTATTGTGTTGTATTGTATTGCGTTGTATTGTATTGTGTTGTATTGTATCTTATTGTATTGTGTTGTATTGTATCTTATTGTATTGTGTTGTATTGTATCTTATTGTATTGCTATATTTTGCTTTAGTGTCCTGTATTGTATTGTGTTGTATTGTATTGTGTTGTATTGTATTATTGTGTTGTATTGTATTGTATTGTGTTGTATTGTATTGTATTGTGTTGTATTGTATCTTATTGTATTGCTATATTTTGCTTTAGTGTCCTGTATTGTATTATGTTGTATTGTATTGAGTTGTATTGTATTGTGTTGTATTGTTGTACTGTATTGTAATATTGTGTTATAGTGTCCTGTATTATATTTTGTTGTATTGTGTCTTATTGTTTTGAGTTGTAGTGTATTGTATGATGTTGTATAGTGTGGTATTGTATTGTGTTTCATCGTGCAGTGTTGAAGTGTTGCTAACTCTCACCTATTGTATTATTGTATTGCATTGTATAGTAGTTTATCAACCCCACCACACTCACTTCTATTGTATTGTATTTATTATTTTAAGGTACTGTATCAACCACCACCACCACCACCACCTGTTGTATATTGCATCAACCACCACCACCACCACCTGTTGTATACTACATCAACCACCACCACCACCTGTTGTATACTGCACCAACCACCACCACCTGTTGTATACTGCATCAACCACCACCACCACCTGTTGTATATTGCATCAACCACCACCACCACCACCTGTTGTATAGTGCATCAACCACCACCACCACCACCTGTTGTATACTGCATCAACCACCACCACCACCTGTTGTATATTGCATCAACCACCACCACCACCTGTTGTATACTGCATCAACCACCAACACCACCACCTGTTGTATACTGCATCAACCACCACTACCACCTGTTGTATACTGCATCAACCACCACCACCACCTGTTGTATACTGCATCAACCACCACCACCTGTTGTATACTGTCATCAACCACCACCACCTGTTGTATACTGCATCAACCACCACCACCACCTGTTGTATACTGCATCAACCACCACCACCTGTTGTATACTGCATCAACCACCACCACCTGTTGTATACTGCATCAACCACCACCACCTGTTGTATACTGCATCAACCACCACCACCTGTTGTATACTGCATCAACCACCACCACCACCACCTATTGTATACTGCATCAACCACCACCACCACCTGTTGTATAGTGCATCAACCACCACCACCACCTGTTGTATATTGCATCAACCACCACCACCACCTGTTGTATACTGCATCAACCACCACCACCACCACCTGTTGTATACTGCATCAACCACCACCACCACCACCTGTTGTATACTGCATCAACCACCACCACCACCTGTTGTATATTGCATCAACCACCACCACCACCTGTTGTATACTGCATCAACCACCAACACCACCACCTGTTGTATACTGCATCAACCACCACTACCACCTGTTGTATACTGCATCAACCACCACCACCACCTGTTGTATACTGCATCAACCACCACCACCGCCTGTTGTATAGTGAATCAGCCACCACCACTACCACCTGTTGTATACTGCATCAACCACCACTACCACCTGTTGTATACTGCATCAACCACCACCACCACCTGTTGTATACTGCATCAACCACCACTACCACCTGTTGTATATTGCATCAACCACCACCACCACCTGTTGTATACTGCATCAACCACCACCACCACCACCTGTTGTATACTGCATCAACCACCACCACCACCTGTTGTATACTGCATCAACCACCACCACCACCTGTTGTATACTGCATCAACCACCACCACCACCTGTTGTATACTGCATCAACCACCACCACCGCCTGTTGTATAGTGAATCAGCCACCACCACTACCACCTGTTGTATACTGCATCAACCACCACCACCACCTACTGTATACTGCATCAACCACCACCACCACCTGTTGTATACTGCATCAACCACCACCACCACCTGTTGTATACTCCATCAACCACCACCACCACCACCACCTGTTGTATACTGCATCAACCACCACCACCACCTGTTGTATACTGCATCAACCACCACCACCACCACCACCTGTTGTATACTGCATCAACCACCACCACCACCACCTGTTGTATACTGCATCAACCACCACCACCACCTGTTGTATACTCCATCAACCACCACCACCACCTGTTGTATACTGCATCAACCAACACCACCACCTGTTGTATACTGCATCAACCACGACCACCACCTGTTGTATACTGCATCAACCACCACCACCACCTGTTGTACACTGTATCAACCACAATCACCACCACCTGTTGTATACTGCATCAACCAACACCACCACCTGTTGTATACTGCATCAACCACCACCACCACCACCTGTTGTATACTGCATCAACCACCACCACCACCACCTGTTGTATACTGCATCAACCACCACCACCACCTGTTGTACACTGTATCAACCACAATCACCACCACCTGTTGTATACTGCATCAACCACCACCACCACCTGTTGTACACTGTATCAACCACAATCACCACCACCTGTTGTATACTGCATCAACCACCACCACCACCTGTTGTATACTGCATCAACCACCACCACCACCTGTTGTATACTGCATCAACCACCACCACCACCACCTGTTGTATACTGCATCAACCACCACCACCTGTTGTATACTGCATCAACCACCACCACCTGTATACTGTATCAACCACACCACCACCACCTGTTGTATACTGCATCAACCACCACCACCACCTGTTGTATACTGCATCAACCACCACCACCCACCTGTTGTATACTGCATCAACCACCACCACCTGTTGTATACTGCATCAACCACCACCACCACCTGTTGTATACTGCATCAACCACCACCACCACCACCTGTCATATACTGTATCAACCACCACCACCACCACCTGTTGTATACTGCATCAACCACCACCACCACCCACCTGTTGTATACTGTATCAACCACCACCACTGTTGTATACTGCATCAACCACCACCACCACCTGTTGTATACTGCATCAACCACCACCACCACCTGTTGTATATTGTATGAACCACCACCACCTGTTGTATACTGCATCAACCACCACCACCACCTGTTATATACTGTATCAACCACCACCACCACCTGTTGCATAGTGCATCAACCACAACCACCACCACCACCTGTTGTATACTGCATCAACCACCACCACCACCTGTTGCATATTGTATGAACCACCACCACCACCTGTTGTATACTGCATCAACCACCACCACCACCACCACCTGTTGTATACTGCATCAACCACCACCACCACCTGTTGTATACTGCATCAACCACCACCACCTGTTGTATACTGCATCAACCACCACCACCACCTGTTGTATACTGTATCAACCACCACCACCACCTGTTGTATACTGCATCAACCACCACCACCACCTGTTGTATACTGCATCAACCACCACCACCACCTGTTGTATACTGCATCAACCACCACCTCCACCACCACCTGTTGTATACTGTATCAACCACCACCACCACCTGTTGTATACTGCATCAACCACCACCACCACCTGTTGTATACTGTATCAACCACCACCAGCCTCACCCACCCACACGTGCTCTCACCTGGATGATAAAATACACACCAATAAACATTATACTCATACAGACAAGACATGACGGGTGTATAATAACCAGACCGGTGTATCACTGACCAACTGTTAAGAGTAAACAAAACACTAATGCGAAGGTAAACATATGACGAAGATAAACAAGTCTCAGAAAATTGTATACACCTTGGGTTATAGATTTTCCTGGTGTCAATGTTTTGGTATTATAAGCAACATTGGCATCACTTGTGGGTGTATGACGCTTTCCACAGGTGAGGATAATGTTGCTGTTGTACTAGAAACATTCATGAGATCTCCCGGAGAATGAGTAAGAGTAGACAGGTAATATAAAACATTCACCAAGGTATGTAAGATAGTGTTTGTGTTTATATTTTTGGAGACATCTTTTATTTCTTGTGTTTGTTATGTTACATCAGAGATAATAAAGCCTTTCCAAGTTAAGGTAGTCATGATCATTGTTTGGGGTCTGTCTGAAGATTAGACATTCTAGTTTATTTTACCTGAAGATTTGACACCCCAGTTTATTTTACTTGAAGATCAAAACCCCAGCTTAATTCACCTGATGATTAAACACCCCAGCTTATTTTACCTGAAAATTAACCACTATGGAGCTAACTTAACCTCTTTTTTTTATGGGGAATAACCCACCCGGGCACAGGTCATCGACCCACAACGGGGCCTGGGGGGCGAAAAAATAAGAGCAAAATAAAAATAGAAGAGAAAAAGATTATATTAACCTACAAACGAAGATGCCGGAAAACCAGCTTTTTGAAGTGAGACAGATTGAATGAGTATGGAAACACAGAAGAAGGCAAAGAATTCCACAGTTTAGCTGTGTGAGGAAAGAAGGAGGTACTATAACGGGTTATTCTTGTGTGACCGACACCCACAGAGAAACGGTGGGCACCGCGGGGAAGACGGGTGTTACGAGCCCACGGCCTTGCCGGCGGTACACAGGATTCAAAATCCACCGAACATTGCCCGTTAAAATACCTGTAAAAGAGAGAGAGAGTGAAGCAACATTGCGGCGAAGAGAAAGGGAAGACAGATTATCGACTAAAGGAGGAGAACTAATATGACGAAATGCCTTTGATTCCACCCTATCTAACAGTTGGACAGAAGAAGAGCCACCCCAGATATGAGAGCAGTACTCGAAGTTAAACGAATGAATCCCTTATATACTTGAAGCAACTGCTCAGGAGTGAAGTAGCTACGGCGTCTGTACAGGGTGTCTAATCTTCAGGTGATCCTCTACTAATATTACACTTCTTATCACTACTCCCATTTCCCGGCTTGTGTCTTAATGCATGGTGTGGCGTCGACGTCAACTGGCCAAATAGACCAGATTAATTTACCGTAAAATCAGATTATTTCAGCATTTTTCGATTTGCTCCAAAACTGAGGGTGTGAGAGATTGGTCTCCACTTTATCTCGATTTCCAATTAAGCGAAGTTCAGCTTAGTGGGGTATTACTGTATATGTAGAGGTGCAGTGGCCAAGTGGGTACAGCACTCGTCTACGGCTCTAAGGGTCGCTGGTTCAGGCCCGGAGCACTCTCAGTCGACACAGTCTAAAGGACTGAATTTCACGATAATTAAAAAAAAAAAAAAAGTACGAGAATTAAACTGAAACTTCAAAAACAAAAAACAAAAATTGGAACTTTAAAAAAAACTTATTCACGAAAAACAAAAATAAAAAACTATACGAGACTTTATAAGAAGATTAACGAGAATCTTGAGAAAAAAAATACGACAATCAAAAGTAAATTACAGTAATGAGAGAAATAAAAACTTTGAACAATTAAACAAAAAATGCCGTAGGAGAAGATCTTACGTAACATAAGGAGAAAATAAACTTGACAAATGATTTATACCCCTGAAGAAAGTTGACTCTGGGTACATACATATCAGACCTCCATATCTGTAGTGAGTATAAGTGTTTGTCTGTCTAATTTGCATATCTCGGTGCACAATGGACAAGTTGCATTATGGTTGATGGAAACGGTAAGGCTGAGGTGTCTGCCTGTCTGTCTGTTTGTCCGTCCAGTTGTTTTCTCTCTCTCTCTGTCTCTCTCTCTCTCTCTCTCTCTCCCACCATTCTCACACTTAACAATTCTAAAAAAAATACTTAGAAACAAACATACAAACAAGACACACACACACACACACACACAAACACATAAAATCACATGTGTTAATCTCTCTCTCTCTCTCTCTCTTTCTCTCTCTCTCTCTCTCTCTCTCTCCCCCCTACCATGTTTCACCGTTAAAAACAAATGGACACAAGAGGTAATGAAATTTGTCACCTGGTCAATCACCCGCTCTGATGACCTGCCCACTTCACCTTTGACCTTTAGGGTTGATGCTTGCAAGGGTTATAAAGGTCAGCCTGTTTGTCTTAATTGGAGTCATATTTTTGGAGGGTGGAGGGAGGGGGAGGGGTAGGGGGAGGGGGAAGGAGGGCGGGGAAGGCGGAGGGGGAGGGGGAGGGGGAAGGAGGGCGGGGAAGGGGGAGGGGGAAGGCAGAAGGGGTTAGGTAGAGGAGGAGGGGGAAGGTACAGGCGGAGGGGGAGAGGGAAAGGCAGAGGGGGAGGGGGAGAGCAGGGGGGAGGGGGAGAGCAGGGGGGAGGGGGAGAGCAGGGGGGAGGGGGAGGGCAGAGGAGGAGGGGGAAGACAGAAGGGGTTAGGTAGAGGAGGGGGGAAGGTACAGGCGGAGGGGGAGCGGGAAAGGCAGAGGGGGAGGGGGAGGGGGAGGGGGAGGGCAGAGGGGGGAGACGCCAAAGGGGGGAGGCGAGGTATCGAGCTATCTATCTATCGTTGGGGTGAGAGTAATACAAGAGAATAGTAAGATCAAAATAAACACACACACACACACACACACACACAGTAATTCGTCATTCACTCTCAGCTGGACATTGGATAAACGACCCAGTTCGCATCCAGCTGCTGACCAATAGCGTCGCAGCTCAGGCGTGTGCTACTCCCAACCCCATTTGTTGGTGACGTCATCCCCTACCCCCTTGTTGGTGACGTCATCCCCTACCCCCTTGTTGGTGACGTCAATCCCTACCCCCCTTGTTGGTGACGTCAATCCCAACCCCCTTGTTGGTGACGTCATCCCCTACCCCCTTGTTGGTGACGTCATCCCCTATCCCCTTGTTGGTGACGTCATCCCCATACACCCCTTGTTGGTGACGTCATCCCCTACCCCCTTGTTGGTGACGTCATCCCCCTACTCCCCTTGTTGGTGACGTCATCCCCCTACTCCCCTTGTTGGTGACGTCATCCCCCTACTCCCCTTGTTGGTGACGTCATCCCCATACTCCCCTTGTTGGTGACGTCATCCCCCTACTCCCCTTGTTGGTGACGTCATCCCCCTACTCCCCTTGTTGGTGACGTCATCCCCCTACTCCCCTTGTTGGTGACGTCATCCCCTATCCCCTTGTTGGTGACGTCATCCCCTACTCCCTTGTTGGTGACGTCATCCCCCTACTCCCCTTGTTGGTGACGTCATCCCCCTACTCCCCTTGTTGGTGACGTCATCCCCCTACTCCCCTTGTTGGTGACGTCATCCCCATACTCCCCTTGTTGGTGACGTCATCCCCTACCCACCTTGTTGGTGACGTCATCCCCATACACCCCTTGTTGGTCATTTCTATAAACCTTCAATTCTAAATAGTTACTTGAGTGCAGGTTCTTCCGTGGCTGTACTTCGATAAATTGATAGATAGATAGATATATATATGATAGGTAGATAGATAGATAGCGACATAGAAGCTATTTTTTAGTATAAAGATAAATATAGATAAATATACACAGATAGATATATATAGTGATAACCCATTTATATAATTATGAAGGTTTAGCTTTAATTCCTTTCACTTACGTCAAACACCTTCTCTTAATTAACTGTCTATGTCCACAAACACACTTATAAGTAGTGTGTGTTAAGTCACTTATCTGAAGCACTCGGCCATCGTCTCAAGTGTTCGCTGAGATCACTTTACATTAAGACGTTTATGGTTAAAATAAATAATTATCGTGTAAGTAGATTAAATTCTTATACAGGTTGTTTATTTAGCAAGGAGATAGAGAGAGATAGAGAGAGATATAGAGGGAGAGAGGAGATATAGAGATACGGGGAGATTATCTTACATTTAGATATATCTCTCTTTTTTTTTTTCCTGCTTTGTTTTAATGTTTTTTCTTTAGTTTTATGTTTTGCGTTTTAATGTTTTTTTTTTCCTCTCGTGTTTTAATGATTTTACCTCTTGTTATATAATTTCGTGTTTTAATGTTTTTTCCTCTCGTGTTTTAATGTATTTTCCTCTCGTTTTATAATTTCGTGTTTTAATGTTTTTTCTTTTGTTTTATATTTCGTATTTTAATGTTTTTTCTTCTCGTTTTATAATTTCATGTTTTTATGTTTTTTTCCACTTTTATAATTTCGTGTTTTAATATTTTTACTCTTGTTTTATATTTCGTGTTTTAATGTTTTTCCTCTCGTTTCCTGTTAGCTGTTTAAAATTTTCGTTTTCTTGACGTTGTCTTCTTAAGGGCTCACTATAAAGCGCGTAACACTAGCAGCTTCTAACTGACAAAGTGACATATTTTACCGCAGTTTATCCTGGTGCCTAACAGCGATGCACTTTAAATCCATCCCAATGACAGCTTTAGGACGCTGGTTTTATTGGCACGTGCCATGTAAGGGGCGGCTCTATTAGCCACTTGGGCTTTAAAAGACCCCATCCCCATACCTCAGTGTTAATGGAGCTTTCCCGAATATAGTGAGCTACATAAACCTTATGGTGTGGCGTCTTTGTGAACTGCAAACGGGGGGGGGGGGGGGGGTTACACACGCATGCACATACATATATACATACGCACGCACACACACACACACACACACACACAAAGGCTGAACAAGTGAACAATGAACAATAGCAAGCGTTTAATTATAATATTCAGTCGGGCTAACAATTCGTCATTTTTCCACTATCGAAACATAAACCCACAGCATTGCTATTACTTAATACTAGTCTAACCTAACCTAACCTAACCTAACCTAACCCAACCCAACCTAACCTAACCAATCTAACCTAAACTACCCTAACCTGGTCTAACCTAACCAAACCATAAATAATTGTAGGAGCCAGATTTTTAGAGGAGTGATATGAGTGAGTGACTGTACAGAGGTGATGGTAGTGGATGTATGTCAGTAACGCCCACCTCCTGACACTGGCCGGTAGGTGTGTGGTGCTGACGGGGGAGGAGGAGGAGGAGGAGGAGGAGGAGATAATTAGTATATGTAAATACGTTAGTCTTTTTTTTTACGTTGATATCATGTTCTGGGGTAACTCTGTGTGTGCGTGTGATGGTGATGATGGTGACGGCGTGTGTGTGTGTGATGGTGATGGTGACGGTGGTGTTAACAATGATGATGATAAAACTAACTCACTGCACCAATTTAGTCACCATCGTCAAACTCAATCTACTCTTATTATCGGTGTTTACCCTCTTCCCTCCTTCAATTTGTTGCCTATCTCTATAATTATTGCTTTTTCTTCCTCTTCCTCTCTCTGTCCTATTTTTTCTTCTCCTTCTCTGTCTCTCCCCTGTTTACTCACGATTTCTCTCTCATCATCTACATTTCCTAGCAATTAACCTTTTGTTCAATTATTCATCTCCATAATCCTCTCTCTCTCTCTCTCTCTCTCTCTCTCTCTCTCTCTCTCTCTCTCTCTCTCTCTCTCTCTCTCTTATCCCGGTCTCTGTGTTTCCTTCCTCCTCCTTCTCCTATCATCATTATTTTCTTTATTTTCTATCTTTATTCCTGCTTTTATTTCTTTATTCCTGTTATCTTCCCTGTGTATGTGTTCTTCTTCTCTTTATTAGTGTGTCATTCTCCTCCTTCTCCTCCTCTCCTCCTTCTCCTCGTCTTCCTCTTCATTTTCTTGTTTATATCTTCTCTATAATTTTAATTCTTCTTCGTCCTTCTCTTCAACCTCTTTCTTATTCTCTTCCTCCTATTTCCCCTTCTTTTTCTCCTTCCTCCTCCTCCACCTTTCTTTCCTCCTCGTCCTCCTTCCTTTCCTTCTCCTCCTCCTTCCCTCTCCTCCTCCTTCTCTATAATCCCATCTTCTCCTCTCAACTCAATCGTCTTACCATCATCATCCGCTTTATCTTTTTTCCCTTTATTCCTCCTCCTCCTCCTCCTCCTCCTCCCCTTTCATTATCACTTCTCCTTCATCTCCCTGTCATTATCTAGTCTCTCTCTGTCACCAGCTATACAGTATTTCTCTCTGTTTCTCCTCCTCCTTATTATTCCTCTTCCCACTCCATACCCTTCTGTTATTCGTTGTTATCTCTTCACCTTTCTCTCTTTCTTTCTTTCTCGTATTTCTCCTCCATCATCCATCATTCTCCTCTCCCCACCCCCCCACCTCCTCCTCTTCCTCCTCCTCCTCCGTCTACCACCACCACCATCCTCCCCGTTACCCCTATAACACACCCCTGGAGCGACGGCCATCATATCTAATATAAGTCTCCCTACCTCAGCCCTCCGCCAGTGGGTGTAGGTGGGTGTTGAGGGGTGTAGGTGGGTGCTGTGGGGTGTGGGTGGGTGCTGTGGGGTGTGGGTGGGTGTTGTGGGGTGTGGGTGGGTGTTGAGGGGTGTAGGTGGGTGTTGTGGGGTGTGGGTGGGTGTTGAGGGGTGTAGGTGGGTGTTGTGGGGTGTGGGTGGGTGTTGTGGGGTGTTGAGGGGTGTAGGTGGGTGTTGTGGGGTGTAGCTGGGTGTTAACAACAACAACAACAATGATAATAATAATAATAATAATAATAATAATAATAATAATAATAATAATAATAACACACACACACACACACACACACACACACACACACACACCTATTATGACTCGAGGCGGTCACTTTCATCAAGGTATATTACGCACGAGAGCGTATTATGGAGGCAAAGTCATTCCCCTCCCCTGCCCTCGCCCTGTTGATGACGTCACGCCTCGCCAGCTGATTAAGACACGCCTAAAACACACAGACCACACCGTGTAATTACTGAGGAAAGTTGACGAAATTGTATTTTGGTGAAACTTTGGTTGATGAAGACTATAGTTAGTGGTATACAGTGCAAGCCATAGGAGATATAACGGCATGAATCAGTATTTTTGTTATGATGATACGCCTAAAGCACAGACCACAAATTAATTAATAAGGAAAGTTGTTGAAAATATATTGTGTTGATTTAAGGAGTTATATGGTCAATAGGAAGCTTTATCTCGTTTATACCATGGGGGAGATCTCGTTTATACCATGGGGGAGATCTCGTTTATACCATGGGGGAGATCTCGTTTATACTATGGGGGAGATCTCGTTTATACTATGGGGGAGATCTCGTTTATACTATGGGGGAGATCTCGTTTATACTATGGGGGAGATGACGTTACGCTCCTCTAGTTTGGTAAAGAAACGCCTAGAACACAGACCACACAAAGTAATTAATGAGAAAAGTTGTTGTAACTTGCTGAGATTTTACCTTGGATTCAGCTAATTACAACCCCGTCTACACTGCCTCACCTGAACACTGCTCACCTGAACACTGCCTCACCTGAACACTGCCTCACCTGAACACTGCCTCACATGAACACTACCTCACCTGAACACTGCCTCACCTGAACACTACCCCACCTGAACACTACCTCACCTGAACACTGCCTCACCTGAACACTACCCCACCTGAACACTACCTCACCTGAACACTACCTCACATGAACACTACCTCACCTGAACACTACCTCACATGAACACTACCAGACCTGAACACTGCCTCACCTGAACACTACCTCACCTGAACACTGCCTCACCTGAACACTACCTCACCTGAACACTACCTCACCTGAACACTGCCTCACCTGAACACTGCCTCACCTGAACACTGCCTCACCTGAACACTACCCCACCTGAACACTACCTCACCTGAACACTGCCTCACCTGAACACTGCCTCACCTGAACACTGCCTCACCTGAACACTACCTCACCTGAACACTACCCCACCTGAACACTGCCTCACCTGAACACTACCTCACCTGAACACTACCTCACCTGAACACTACTCCACCTGAACACTACCCCACCTGAACACTACCTCACCTGAACACTACCTCACCTGAACACTACCTCACCTGAACACTACCTCACCTGAACACAACCCCACCTGAACACTACCTCACCTGAACACTGCCTCACCTGAACACTACCTCACCTGAACACTACCTCACCTGAACACAACCTCACCTGAACACTACCCCACCTGAAGGCTATGGCCAGATTGGTTGGGTGTATTTAACCACAGACTGGACCACACACTACACTCCCTCCATAACAACTGCCAGAGTGATGTAAGTGACGAAGGTAAAACCGAGAAGGAGAAACAATAAAGAGGGATAAAGAAATAATGATGGTGCAGCGGGAGACCGGACATAACGGGGATAACCTTCATTACATCCGCCTTCTGCAGGAACAAAGTACGGGAGCTTCACAAGGTCCGCCACAAAGCAACTTGGTCGTCAGGAGGGGAAGGTGAAGGTGGTTGTGGAGGAGAGGGAGAGTTGATAACACAACTGATGGAGCTGTCAGAGGAAGACCTGGACACACACACACAACCTAACCTAACCTAACCTAACTCAACCCAATCGAACCTGACTTAACTCACCCTAATCTAACCTAACACAACCTAACCTGACCTAAGTTAACCTAACCCATCCTTTCGCAATCTAACCCGACCTAATTTACCCTGACCTAAACCACCTAGACAAAAAACTTAACCTAACCCAACCTAACGTAATGTAATCCAACCTAATCTAACCTGACCTAAACTAACCTAGACAAAAATCTTAACCTAACCTGACCTAATCTAACTCTACCTAAACTAACCTAACCTAGCTAAATCCCTCAAGGCATCCTGTAAATAGGTATTGCATCTGTCTCTGTCCATCCCTGTATCACACACGACCCACAACTTGTCAACAACAGAAGGACTATCACTGTGTGCCTTTAGGGAAGATTCATCAGGTGTCATGTCGAGGTCCCACTCTCCTCCAATAGGCGACTGAATTACCGTCGTGCGGACGTAACAGTAGCACATCACTCTCCACCAATAGCCGCCTCAGTTACAACCCATCCCAAAGAACGTACTGTAGTAATTAATGGACAGTGTATGAGTGTTTGAAACTGAAGTGTAATGGTTGAATGAGTGTTAATTTGTTTACACACGTTAAACTGTTCAAGGATATGTTATATTTGTGTGGCAACAGTTGAAATTACATCATCCAATTTCCTATCTGGTAACATTGCACCTCCCCCTCTAATCACCCCCACAAAGCACCTGTCACCCCTCCTCACCAATCACCTGTACCTCACCTCACCAAGCTATTATCACCCCTCACCCCCACCAAGCATGTCACCCCGTAACCCCCATCAAGCACCTGCCACCCCTTTCCTCCGTAAGAAGGTGAGGTGGAGGTGATGGGGTCGTCAATGGAAGGGAAGGAGGTGATGGGGTCGTCAGGAGGAGAGGGGAGGTGATGGGGTCGTCAGGATGGAATGTGGAGGTGGTAGGATCATCAGGAGGGGAGGGAGGGGTGATAGGGTCGTCAGGGAGGGGATGGGGTGATAGGTCAGGAGGGGCGGGAAGATGGTCACCTACACCTCCTGACATGGATAAAGGGTTATCTGTCCAACAGGTATGCCAGTGTTCTGTTAAGGGGAGTCAAAAGTACCAGAATGAGAGCATTTGAACTTGGCACGCCTCAGGGAGGAGTGTTAAGTCCTATGCTCTTTAATATACTGATGCACAAGCTTATTGCTGACACTTCCAGTTCAGCCAAACGAGGCTGTAATATGCTATGCTGATGATATCTGCATTATGACACAGACCAAGCTCAGGCTCCAAGCCTTGTTGAATGTATTTGCTCAGAGGACTGTGGAATGTGGTCTCATAATATCTGTTGACAAGCCGAGGGTCCTCAATCCTCGCCCTGCTCACCCTCTGTCTCTTGACTTTAACGTGAACAGCATGCCCTTGGAATTATTAGCTCTTATAAATATCTTGGAATTTGTGTTTATGATGCAAACTTTGTCGGCAATCTTCGTGCCAAACTCATGCAGTGCATTAAACCTCTAAGAACCCTTGTCGGCAAGAGCTATGGAATTAACATCACCTATGCTCGTACTTTCTATCCTCACTTCATTCGTTCTATAGTTGACTATCATGCTCCCCATCCTGTAAATATTCCGCCTAAACAACTCAACAGCCTTGAGGTAGTGCAAAATGGCGGCAATGCAAAATGAAGCCATGTGCATCATTCTAGGATGCCCAAAATCAACCAGAATTGTAAACATGAGGAAAGAGCTCGGACTGCCCTCCCTATCTGAGAGGATAGCTCTACTTAATACCATGATTTGTGTCAAAGTTTTGAAGAACAATGGTCCCCAAACTACAGCTCAAACTGAGTTGATGTTCTTTCTAAGTAATCCGGACTATCTCGCTAACCTTCCACAAATGACTCTCTTTGGGGCGTGGCTTCATAAAAGTGTTGCAGATTTCTTGAAACTGAATGTCCGAATCACCCCAGACGAACCCTTTAATGCCAGTCCTCCTTGGCTGGATATATAAGTTCCTATTAATTACACTCATGTTGGTAGTAAGCAAATGTTAAACACCGATGTGGTGAGATGTGTCACACTAGAAACTATTAACAGACACATAGAGGGTATTAAATCAAGTGAATGTTACGCTTTTACTGATGGTTCTGTGCAGACAAACACAGGTAGAACAGGCTGTGCAATTGTAATATATAAAGAAAAAGAGATGATAGTGTCAAGCAAGCAAAGGCTGAACAACTGGGCCAGCACAACACAAACTGAACTAACTGGAATCTACTTAGCTACTGGCTACATTAACGAAAATGGAGGTGGGGTGATATTCTGTGACTCTCAAAGTGCTTTGAAATCAATGAACAGCCCGTCAGGTTCTATGTCTAAAGTTGTATGTGATATTAAAAGAAATGTGATAACTGCCAATGAGAACAACTCTCGTATCGAATTTGTGTGGATTCCGTCCCAATTTGGAATTAGGTATCATGACCGTGCTGATAGACTCGCCAATGAGGCATGTAAGAAAGAAAATGTTGACCGTGACCTTGGTCTGTCCAATGCTGTACTTAAAAACATTCAAGTCAGAATCATGAACTCTGATCTAGAAGAACTGAGAAATGCAGAGAGACCTGGCAGTTGTAGCATAAGTAAATATGACAACTTTTGTGACAAGAGGTACCGGTATGGCCAGCATAAGGACAGAACTAGACAATGTGATATAGTTGTGGCCAGAATTAGGATAGGATACAGACACATCTGGCAAGTTGGTAACGCTGTACCCATACCGAAACACTCAGCATGTAAACTTTGTGATAAGCCTTTAATGCATACACTTGAACAATATATTATTGAATGTGACACTATCAAAGACTTCAGGCCACCTGGCTTATTGTATCATAAACTTTGTAATTACTACATTGAATCAGGGGTGCTTGAGGACATTCTTGCTGTTTATCCAAAATTTGCTCGCTCACACTGATTAGTCTTCAATTAGAATATGACGTCCAATGTATATGAATCACTGTCCTGCATATCAGTGAATAGTGACATCACCTACATAACTCTGACCTATATATACTGCTAATGAATATGATGTATTTCTTTGTGTACGAACCTCTCTCCTGCATGGCAGTGAACAGCGACATCAACCCACATGAATCTGACCTATATATACTGTTAATGAATATGATCTATTCCTTTGTGTATGAACCTCTGTCCTGCGTGGCAGTGAGAAGTGATACCACCCTCAGTGTCAAGACCTGACTGAATTACTCAGAATAGGCAAACTGTACTACAAGCTTTGTCAATAAATTTGTTAAACTAAAAGCCACACTGAGTCTTGAAGTGTCTCGCTAGAGCTCGGCTTCTTGGTGTTTCTCTCTCCCTCTGGTGGTCGTAGAGAGAGAGAGAGAGAGAGAGAGAGAGAGAGAGAGAGAGAGAGAGAGAGAGAGAGAGAGAGAGAGAGAGAGAGACCATAAGATTTCTTTTGTTTACTTTGCACCCACAGACCAGATGATTTTTTTTCATCACCTAAGCAACAATTGATTATATTCTTTTATCGCTCAGAAAGTCCAAAAGATAATTTCTCATATATATTTTACCAACCAGAAATAACTTTCTTTTCAATCAATTCTCTCTTATTACCCAGCAGGGCCATCCCCTCCCCCCCCCCCCCCCCAAAAAAAAAATCCTCTTCTTATACAATTATTTTCCTTTCTTTCAGAGGAGTCTTGGCTAGGGTGCGGGAGGCCATGTGCGGGTTGGCTGCCTCAGGCTGGCGGTAGTGGTGGTGGTCGACCTCTCACCTGACTTATGTTTACAAACACTCCATCAGTGCGCGCCTCCCATGCTGCCCATCTTGGACGCGCGCGTTCTTTTGCGTCGCCCGCGGAGCTTAATGTCGACATGGTGCGTGCTAGTTTTGCTCGCTTTATCTCATAAAATAATGGCGACTTTTAAATGAAAAGATGAACCCGTCTAAACATTACCGAGTTACCCACTTAACAGGTAGGAATGTGAACTGACTAATGTCTATTAATAAGGATAAAAACGAAGTTAAGTAGTAGTGACAGAGAGGGAGAGGAGGCATCATTCTTGGCCTGTTACTTAGAAATGTTCGTATGTGTTTATAAGTACGACGACAGCTAACCCACTTACGCCTTTTTTTATGAATCGAACAACAATGAAACGACTTGTTGTCCTCAGTGTATATACAGTAAATAGTTACGGAAATTATGTAGCGTTGGAGTAAAAATTCTATTATACACATCACATTTAGTCCAGTTAAATTTATATATATATATATATATATATATATATATATATATATATATATACATATATATATATGCAAGTAAATCACTGTAGGTGCGCGTGAACTAGGTATATGCTGATAACCACCAGGAAAGAAGAAAACACGAAGTTCCCAAGCGCTTTCGTGTAATTCACACGAAAGCGCTTGGGAACTTCGTGTTTTCTTCTTTCCTGGTGGTTATCAGCATATATATATATATATATATATATATATATATATATATATATATATATATATATATATATATATATATATATATATATATATATATATATATATATATATATATATTACTTTTCTATGATTATGGGACTAGATTCATAAAGTTTCGTACGATGATGACCAAGTGAACGTATCTAGTTGAAGTAGAATGCATGTTGGCTGCTAATTGTGAACGTTATTTTTTGGCACTCTTAGTCAACCAATTAAGCGTGTTCTTACATCTTCACTTACGACTTACAAGGAATGAATTACGGAATCACCTGAAGATTAAGAAACCTCAGCTTATTTCACTTGTTGATTGAACACCCTAACCTAACACTAACTTAGCCTAACCAAACCTAACGGAACAAAATTTAACTGCACCAAAGTTAACCTAACATCACCTAACCTGGCCGAAATTAACATAACTCGACAGAATCTGATTAAACACCCTAAAGCTAATCTAACCTAACCTAACACTAACCTAACCTGACCTAACCTACCCTAACCCTCTAGGTAGTGTTAGGGTGTATAATCATCACGTAAAATGAGCCCTGGGAAGTACCTAACCTTCAGATGATTCATCGTACGAAAGTTTCTGAATCAAAACTCCAGGCTGGAGTTTACCGTCGTAGTGAAGGACTGTCATGTACCTCTCACACGTGATGGAGGGGCTGGACACCTGCCAGACTCCTCTACCCGTGTTTAGGTCGTTTACACTACAGATCCAGGCGTCTCCTCTACCCGTGTTTAGGTCGTTTACACTACAGATCCAGGCGGCTGCTCTACCCGTGTTTAGGCCGCTTACACTACAGATCCAGGCGGCTGCTCTACCAGTGTTTAGGCCGCTTACACTACAGATCCAGGCGGCTGCTCTACCCGTGTTTAGGCCGCTTACACTACAGATCCAGGCGGCTGCTCTACCAGTGTTTAGGCCGCTTACACTACAGATCCAGGCGTCTGCTCTACCAGTGTTTAGGTACAGTAACTTACACGTTTGCCCTATCCGTGTTTAGGTTGCTCACACTAGATCCAGACGTCTGTTATTACAAGGCGAGCAGTAATGAAGGTGGGTTCGTCTCTCTCTGCCGTCTTAAGAACATAAGAACATAAGAAAATAAGGAGTCTCCAATAGGCCGGTTGGCCTATGCATGGCAGCTTAACTGAGGACCTGTAGAACAGGTGGCAGCCGGCAGGAAATTAATTGGCACTTAAGTGAATTTTTACTTTTTATTAGTCATATTTTTGGGTAAAGTGTTGTTGGGAAACGTCTTATTCGTAAAACACACACACACACACACACACACACACACACACACACACACACACACGCGCGCGCGCGCGCGCGCGCGCGCGGAACCTTATGGAGACCCAGAAGGCATGACCAGTTGTTGTGACGTCATCATCATAAGCTTGACTAGTGGGTATTGGTGGAACAAGTCCTTGAGTGTGACATGCTGCCTCTCTGAGAATCCTCGCCTTACACACACACACACACAAGAGGATGTTTATCACCTCCTCAAACACCTATTGACAGAGAGGCGAGAGTTTGTTTGGTAGATTCTCGTCAGGTTCGGTCCTACCAACCCTCACACTCTCCGCTTGAGCACTACCTTGTTGGACACTACATTGACTGACTGACACACACACACTGAAGGGGTAGTAAGGGATCACCTGAAGAATCTCTGGGGTTGAGATTCTTCAAGTGATTCTTAAACTATCATAAGTGTGTCCAAGTATCATTATTTCTTAATATACAAAAGAATTCATTCCTCTACAGTAGGTTAAATCATTATCGTGTGACCGCCATGAATACCATAGTTATTGTATTGACATTGTTTACTGTGGTGGTGGCGAGAGTTGCGTGCCGCGTGACCACAGTTGGCCCCCTCTCCTCTGACTCACTGCCTAATTACCACCGCAGACACGTAGCCTCTTCCCCTTCTCCTCTCTTCACCCTTCTTTTGTTCATTTCCTCCCTCTCACGTCCCCTTTATTCCTCTTTTGTTCATTTAATCACTCTCTCCCTTTCACTAGAGACATAAATACAGTAATTATCCAAAACAGAATTACATCTTGACATTCTCCCAACCAATGAAATTACTCTTACGATTATAGTTTCTCAATTGACTTTCTTGACAATATAAAGCGAGAGTCCATCGTAATTTCAGACGCTTCATAAAGTCTTACTCAGCACTAAATTATTCCTATCTTATCTTTTGTTATTAGAGGTTAAGATACAGGTAAGGATTAAGAAACAGACGAAAATATGTGATAGGTTAAGTGAGTGAAGCAAAATACCTAAAGTGAAAGGTTGAAATAGAGGGACAAATGACATCATCTATCTCAGCGTGTTTGACTCTCTCTCTCTCTCTCTCTCTCTCTCTCTCTCTCTCTCTCTCTCTCTCTCTCTTTATTTGTCTGTCTGTTTTCTGTCTCTTTCACTTTCTCAATCATGTCTCATTCTGTCTCCATGTACGAGATATTAACAGTGGTACTTAACTGTGTCTCTGTCTCTCCATCACATTGTGTCTCTACTGTCTCTCCATCTTACTCTGTCTCTCCATTTCACTGTCCCTACTCTGTCTCCCCTTCTCACTCTGTTTCTTCTCCGTCACTCACTCACATCTACTTGTCAAACTCCGGGTTAATGAACTTAAATAACCAGTGATTACATGTGGTGTTTGGCTGTCTGTCTTTGTCTGTGTGTTTTGTCTGTCTGTCTGTCTGCCTCTCTCTCTCTCTCTCTCTCTTCCAGTCAGTCACACTTGGGGGTTAATAAACCTTCGTAAGTCAGCCTTCAATGTTTCTTTAACTCTCTCTATCTCTTCATCTTTCAGTTTGTCTCTCTCTCTCTCTTCATCCATCTCTCTTTCACTACCTCCCCTTCTCTTCCTCTCTCTCTCTCTCTCTCTCTCTCTCTCTCTCTCTCTCTCTCTCTCTCTCTCTCTCTCTCATACACACACACACACACACACACACACACATCTGCCACTGTCACTCCCAGGGTTAATGAACCTCCTCGACTGATCCGTGACAGCATAGCGCTAACGGGAGTAATTAGAAGAGGGAGTGAGTGTGGTAAATAGTGGAGGTTGTGGCGTCCCTCAAGGCCTTATTCTGGGCCCTGCTGCGGATGTCGAGAGAGAGAGAGAGAGAGAGAGAGAGAGAGAGAGAGAGAGAGAGAGAGAGAGAGAGAGAGAGAGAGAGAGAGAGAGTACTTCTGTTATATTTTGATACAGGTAAAAGTACCCCCCCCCCCCCACACACACACTCATATACAGACACTAAACAGACAGCCAGAAGTAAAGAGTGAGTTAGGTGGGGTTCATCAGGGCGTGCAATTGGGTCCTACTCTGATTAGAAACAAGGGGGTTATTGTGTTATTGTTGAAGCACACTCCTACATACATACATACATACATAGTACATACGTACATACATACATACACGTATAACTAATAAATGGTAGCTTGATCTTACGACACAACTCTTCCGGTGTTATAACCTCAGTGCTGTAAGCCTTTAACACTGTTGTAAGCTTTTAACACTGTTCTGTAAGCTTTTAGCACTGTTCTGTAAGCTTCTATCATTGCTGTAAGCTTTTAACACTGTGTTGTAAGTTTTTATCATTGCTAACACAGCGCCACAACATCACAATACAGCACTACATCACAACATAGAACCACAACATTACAACACAGCTCTACAACATCACAACAAAGCTCTATAACTTCCCAACAGCTCTACATTACAACACAGAGCTGCATCACAACACAGCGCTGCATCACAACACAGCGCTACATCACAACACAGCGCTGCATCACAACACAGCGCTACATCACAACACAGCGATATAACACCACAACACAGCGCTGCATCACAACACAGCGCTACATCACAACACAGCGCTGCATCACAACACAGCGATACATCACAACACAGCGCTGCATCACAACACAGCGATATAACACCACAACACAGCGCTGCATCACAACACAGCGCTACATCACAACACAGCGCTGCATCACAACACAGCGCTACATCACAACACAGCGCTACATCACAACACAGCGCTACATCACAACACAGCGCTACATCACAACACAGCGCTGCATCACAACACAGCGCTACATCACAACACAGCGCTACATCACAACACAGCGCTACATCATAACACAGCGCTACATCACAACACAGCGCTACATCACAACACAGCGCTGCATCACACACAGGCTACATCACAACACAGCGCTGCATCACAACACAGCGCTACATCACAACACAGCGCTACATCACAACACAGCGATATAACATCACAACACAGCGCTGCATCACAACACAGCGCTGCATCACAACACAGCGCTGCATCACAACACAGAGCTGCATCACAACACAGCGCTGCATCACAACACAGCGCTACACCACAACACAGCGCTACATCACAACACAGCGCTGCACCACAACACAGCGCTACATCACAACACAGCGATATAACACCACAACAGTACTTTGAGTTCACAACACAATATCTAACAGCAATATATGGTGTTACGAGATATTTCCAAAAGACTCCCTGAGACTCATACATAAGAGTATTGTGTGAGAAACAGTGCATAACGAGAGAGAGAGAGAGAGAGAGAGAGAGAGAGAGAGAGAGAGAGAGAGAGAGAGAGAGAGAGAGAGAGAGAGAGAGAGACGTATTATATGATGAAGCAAAACATAGGAAAAGTTGATGAGTGAGAGAGAAAGAAAGAAAAGGAAAGAGAAAAAACGAGAAAGATAACGATATAGAGAAAAAAGAGAAAAGAGAAAAAGAGAGAGAGTGAGAAAGCATGAGTCGCTTTTACAAACAGCCATTGCTCCCTCATCAAGTAGTAATAAAGGTCAGCTCTCCCCCCCCCCCCCCCCCACCAACTCAGCGGCTCCCGTAAAATAAAAGCCCTTGAGGCAAAATGTTCCCTCATACTTTATAGGCTGGCTGTCTAGAGTTGGGATATAATCACCTCGAACTAAGATCCTAGTGGGAGAGAAGCGCTTAAAACTATAGGGCCCAAGTGAACGGCGATTAAAAAGACCCTTAAACTTTGACCTTAGTGAACGATGCTTAAAAACCCTGGCATTTGAAGCGCCCCAAGAAAATAATAATAATAACACTGGTACGAGAAAAAAAAATCATAAAAAAATTCCAACCAAAATATGAAAAGATTATATAAACGAGATGTTCTTTTACCTCACATTGTAAAGGAAAATATATGAAAACAACTGGTTTTTTCTAATGTTGTTTAACGTTTCTATTTATTTATTTATTATTGTTGTTGTTGTTCTTGTTGTTTTGTATAATAACTATAATAAAAACAATAATAATAACAATAATAAAAATAATAACACCAAAAATAATAATAGTAATAATAATAATAATAATAATAATAATAATAATAATAATAATAATAATAAGGTAATAAAAAAATAATAATAATAATAATAATAATAATAATAATAATAATAATAATAATAATAATAATAATAATAATAATAAAAATAACAATAACAATAATAATAATAATAATAATAATAATAATAATAAAATAATAATAATAATAATAATAATAAATAATAATAATAATAATAATGATAATAATAATTCATGACTAATCTCCACCGGTACATCCAACACTCACATACATTTACTTCTATTACATAACATTAACCAATGAGGCTTCATAAAGAGATTATCAAACTCCAATTACCAGATCAACAATTCTCAACAGGACATCAATGATTGGATTCAGGTAGCCCTCACAGGTGCGACCTTGAACAGCTAAACACACACACACACCTGACTTAAATCTGCATTAATTTTCATCTCTGAGGTGTTTTGATGTTTGTGGTGGCGTCGTTTGGTTATTAATCAAAAATGTTAATAATACTTTCAGAAAGATACTACTATTATTACTGCTACTACTTTTTTTTTAACGTGGCCTCCAGCCTCCCCCAATAGCCACACCTTCGCCGCCATTTTATTGCCATAAAATTAAATATCCTAATACATAAGTAGCCATCCTACTGTGTTGAGTTTGTTGAGCCGCAGATCTGTGCGGCATTCAGACTGTTGCCTCATAGTCAATATCTGCAACTGTTGTCGGCTTTGGGGCAGATGCTCTCGTTCCCCTGAGGCAGAGCAAAGCAGACCTAAGGAGAGAGAAGGACAGTCAACATCTCATTCAGGCTGTAACAACTTCTGGGCTGCTGCTTCTGTTCGGACATCACCTCCGCGAGTCTGGCATAAAAGCAACTTGCACTTGGTCCCATCCCACCAGAGGTTGTGAACACCAGAGGAGTGAAGCTGCCTTGATCAACGTTCAGAATTCTCTCTCCATATGCCCTTATCTTGTCATTCTCGTTCCTCCTGTGTGCAGCATCGACATGCGGCCATTGGATAAAAAATCCTGTTGTCGAAGAAGGCTCGCTGTCCCTGCGTCCAGAATCCTCGAGCACTGACGTCAACACGGGTTTCGTTGGATGAGTTTGAAGTCCTATGTTGGAATTTTTCACCGTCCAATGGTAGGAGGGTCGGTTCCACTGTGACGTCTGGCAGATTTCCTTCAATTATTTGCTGTGAGATCCCTTACTTCGTCATGCCTCATGCATATGAAACTACCCTTCTTGCACACCATGGCAGTGGGCAATTGGGCATACCTTCTACTGGTCAACGGTACCTTAGAGCAATGGCATCTGTAAATTCTTGTTTATTCAGACTGAAACTTTTTGCCCTTATCGGTAACGTTGTTAGCCAATTCGAGGCGCCCACCACCTGTGCTATTACTACTTTTTTTTTTCAAGTTCTCTGGCAATTGCTGCATCAGTTACTGAAATTTATCACTTTGGGTGTGCTGCCGTTCTGTCGTAATGGAACGACGAATCTAATTTAATTCGTTGGTAGCCACCTCATTTGCTTCATTCTGAGCTATTATGTGCTCAGTGAGGACTGCCGTGCTCAGCGGCAGCAAGCTCCTCTGGATTAGTAATTCCTATTCCTCCCAGTTTCGGTGGTAGTGCAAGGAGGAGTGACTTTTATGTTGAGGTTAAGTGAAGGCCTTTCATTAGTGACTCTGATGGCTTCTTTCAGAGGGTGAAGGAGGCGGTCCGATATCAGGGATAGTGCGCATCAGGCGATTCCAGCGATGCTTGACTCCATGGGTGAATACCAGAAACGCCGCAAGTGGCTCTGTTTTAGCAATATCAGACAGAGCTTGGATTTCCTTCACCCACTCATTTATCTTTCCCGTTACGTACTCGGTCCTGAAATAATTCGTGCCAATCACCTCACCTAGATGTTTTTGACCGTCATTGGCTTCACAATAAGAAAGACTTCTTGGCATTTGGGAGGTACCCTATCTGTGGACCTCGTGATGTTATCAGGTCCCACCACTTTTTGATGTCCTTCACTTTATCCTGCTCCTGTTAGGTCATCAGCGTATGTCACTTGCTTGACCTCGGTTGTTTCATATTTTTTTTGTATGTTGGAGCACAGACAGGCCTAGCGTGTACATTGCCATGGCGACAGGGCCCCCCTGCGTTGTTCCCTCAGTTGACTGTATGATGGTATCATCTCTTAGAGCCTTGATGTTTGTTATATGGAGGTTTGATGGGTTCCTATAGGTGTTTTCAACATACATTGCAAAGCTTGGACACTTGATCTTGATGTTGTGCAGTGTAGCGCGGCTGTACAGTATGTTGAATGCGTTGGAAGCGTCAACCAGGAGTACTGCCTCACAATCACGCTGCTCAAATATCTTTCTCATGGCGTGAATGGCAGCTTCACCCCCAGCCTGGTGACCAGCATACACTTGCTGTCCTGACATCATTATTAACCACCTTCATTATGCATTTTCCAATGATCTGTCTCAGCACTTCCCCCAACCCTACTACTACTGCTAAAACAACAACAACAACAACAACAACAACAACTACTACTACTACTACTACTACTACTTAGGCAGTGACTTACTTGCCTCTGGGAGGTCAAGAAAAATCCCTACTGTATGCTTCCATTCAATACAGCCACCTTTCTGTGTTTCCTAGTACAGACTCTTTACTTGTAAGAGAAACCTACAGGAAACGACCTAACTTTTGTCTGGAGAGAATATTAACGTGACGGCGACGGTAAAGTATTATTCTACAATGTTGTTTTGTTGGGCTGGATTTCTGGGTATTTTTTTTATCCTTTTGTGTTTGTTTGTTTTTATTGTTGTTGTTATTATGGATATTGTTATTGTTGTTGTTATTATGGTTATTGTTATTACTGTTGTTATTGACTACTGTTGTACCCACATCCACCCACTTATATCCTTACACCGACCCAATCCACACACAAATTCCACCCATCTTAATCAAACCCAATACAGACACATCCACCCTTTACTCTGCAACATCACTAACTCAATTAACGTCCTTAATGACTAGTTCAGTCTGTAATTAGCATGTGTTTCTGGAGATTAGACCTACCAGAGGCCCAGATCACGTGAAGCGGATTGGTAAAGGACGTCTTTGGGAGTGATTAGGGAGGGGGGATGAGTACACTGAATTGAGACAAGCTATTGCTACAAGATTTTCGAAATAACTTGTAGACATTATTGTGGAGCCTATTAGGATTGGGGCCTATTAGAACACGGGCCCATTAGGACGGAGTTTCATTAAAATTAGCGTCCATTAGAAGTAGAACCCCTTAAAACACGACCCTATTAGAACTGGGGTCCATTTATGACTTGGATCTACTTGGACTGGCACCCATTATAATTGGTATCCATTAGAACTGGGGTCCATCAGTGCTATGGCCCCTTAGAACTGAGGTCCAATATGAATAAGATTTAAAACCATTTCATTAATTGGGTACATTAGTGCACTGTTTAATTCACTTCTGTAACAGTGAACAAACTTACGTAATAATGAATAACTTATGTAATAGTGAATAAACTTACGTAATAATGAATAACTTATGAAATAGTGAATAAACTTACGTAATAATGAATAACTTATGAAATAGTGAATAAACTTACGTAATAATGAATAACTTATGAAATAGTGAATAAACTTACGTAATAATGAATAACTTATGTAATAGTGAATAAACTTACGTAATAATGAATAACTTATGCAATAATAATAATAATAATAATAATAATAATAATAATTGACGGTTTATTGAAAAAGTTCTGCAGCCCGAAGGCTGAAATTATACATTGGACATAAATGACTTATTACATACATTGGTGGTTTAACAAAAGCCTTCATTAGAGAAAGGTAAAGGAACATACAGTGAACATACAGATTAATGTAGGTGTTGAACAGCAAACTCGTAGTGTAGTGAATAGTGAATAAACTTACGTAATAATGAATAACTTATGTAATAGTGAATAAACTTACGTAATAATGAACAAACTTAAGTAACAGTGAAAAACTTCCGTAATAATGTATAAACTTGCATAATAATGAATACAATTTACGAAATAAAGCATAAACTCACACAGTGATATAACAATAGCCATTACGAACTGCTTTAAGGAATATTATCACCAAGAAGTATGGAGTCACTAGAACTATGTTGAGAGAGAGAGAGAGAGAGAGAGAGAGAGAGGAGGTATGTGCTGCCTGCAGTATTTGACAAGCCCACTGTATACATAATCCGTCTGAGTCATCGAGCAACGAAACTCCCAAATATCTTCCAATAAGTATTACCACCACTACTACTACTACTACTACTACTAATAATAATAATAATAATAATAATAATAATAGTATAGAATACATCTATGAACTCAAACAAATAAATAAATATCAGTATTTTAGTACACATTGATATTGTTTTGATATGACGTCATGCAATTCCAAGTTAACTCTCCTTGAATACAGACTTCAATACCACGAACGTTTCTGAATCCGGATGTCGAACACCTTTAAAGCCGAGGTCAATCCACCCGAACACTGTGGTTATGTGGTCGATTCTTATTTGTTTTTAATATGTGTTTATGTTATTATATTAAATACAATTTTGCTTCGGGTATTCATTAAGGCAGTTATGAAGGATATCAAGCAAAATTATATCACGCAAAGGCGTGAAGGAACGCGTGTTGGGTTAGGTGTACACAAACACACACACACGCGTAGACACAGATGTATACAGATCCATACACATATACGAGTATATACTTACACTCGAGCACACACACACACACACACACACAAGATTAACAATGGTGACAAAATCTACAATGATGGACCACCAAGCTGTTTGAGCGTCACAACTCTGCGTCACAGTTGAGTCATAATTGCGTTATATCTACGTCGATATTCGGTCACCATTGCATTAATGTTACGTCACCAACTACGTTACAGCTGCGTTACCATATGAACAGGTTCGGTCACTATTTCCGTCTCTGTTCCGTTATGACTGCGTTACCATATGAAAAGGTTCGGTCACTATTTCCGTCTCTGTTCCGTTATGACTGCGTTACCATATGAAAAGGTTCGGTCACTATTTCCGTCTCTGTTCCGTTATGACTGCGTTACCATATGAAAAGGTTCGGTCACTATTTCCGTCTCTGTTCCGTTATGACTGAGTTACCATATGAAAAGGTTCGGTCACTATTTCCGTCTCTGTTCCGTTATGACTGCGTTACCATTGCGTTATGGTTACGTTATCACTGGATTATGGATGCCTCATTATTTTCGTTAAGGTTGCGTCATCATTGCGCTATTGTTACGCCATCGTTGCATCACAGCAACGTCATCATTGCAATACTGTTGTCATCATTATATTATTGGGCCATTATTGTAACACAGCTGCGTCATTATTGGATTACTGATACATCTCTATTTGCATTAATGTTGCGTCATCATTGCGTTATTGGTGCGTCATCGTTGCGTCACGGCTGCTTCATCGTTGCGTCCAACCCTTCGTGTCTGACAATATTTTTCATTAACGGAGCCATAAATGTTATATATTTGTGACTCACCTTCCCTCTCACCTCCCTCTCTCGTCTCCCTTCTCCTTTTTTCTCCCTCCCCTCTCCTTTCCCCTACATCTACCCCCTCTCTTTCTCTGTCACTCCCATTTATTATTTTTTTCTCTCTATCTCCTTCATCTCTTCCTTCCGCCTCACCTCTCTTTTTTTCCCCTCTCCCATTCATTTTTTCTATGCCTGCCTCCTTTTCCACCCCATCCCCTCCCTCCCTCTCTTCCTTCTTCCGATTCCCTTCTCTCTCGCTCCCCCTTCCATTTCATCTTCACTCCTTACATCTAAATTTCACTTTTCCCTCTCTCCCTCTTTCGCTACTTTCTTCCTTTCCGCCCTTTCTCCCTCCCTCTATCTCTCCCCACTCACTTTCACAACCCTCCCACCCCTCCCCTCCTCTCCCCTCCCTCCTTCTCACAACCTTCCCACCCCTCCCCTCCCCTCTCACAACCTTCGCTCATTCCCTTGCCTCCCTCCCTCCCTCTACACTATCAGGTCGTGACACAGGAAGGCCACCAATATTCTGATACTGATCCTCCGAGAACATTAAAAGAGTAGGAGGGGGAGGGGGGGGGATGAGGAGGAGGAGGGTGGGGACGGGAGGAGGAGGAGGGGGAGGAGGATGGGGACGGGAGGAGGATGGGGACGGGAGGAGGATGGGGACGTAGACGACGAAAGCTTTATGTCTCTCAGAAAAAGAGGAAGAAGTCGAGGAGGAGGATGGAGTGGGAGAGGAGTAAGAAGAAGAAGGTCTGTCTAACAAAAAAGAAGATGAAGTAAAATAACAACAATAGAAGGAAGAAGAGGAGGAAGAAGGAGGAAAGAGAACGAAAGAGAAGAGAACAAGGAATACATCCCCTTCAGTAAGCAACACGACCCCAGTCTCCATTATAGACAACTCGACAACCCAAATATTCCACCTCGATAAACCGGAAAATTACCTGAATAAACCAACAAATTATATACACAGACAGACAGACAGAAAAATAATTCAGAAAACCAATTTACAAACTAACTCAATACTGTATGCACAAAAACACAGCATCAGCAGTATAAGCAACGGTCACAAACCTCTCACCGCCACAACAATACATCAAAAGGACATATAAATTGACACAGTAATGACCTAAAACACTAATTCTCAAACTTATCTAAGATCCTCTCACAATGAAACAATTCTCCAAATATGGTGAAACTCTATTGATATTTGTCCAAGTTATCGCGTTGACAACCTTCACGTCGTCGCATGATTTGGTCGCGAGATCAGACGGAGAACCTAAGAGATGCGACGTTTTCTTCCCTGGCAGAGCATAGCGAGGGGGTGACTTAACCGATCTCACAAATATTCTACCCACCGATAAACCAGCAACAACATTACAGATTCCATTTAAATGAACTCTCTGGGACTACGAACGTCCATCTAAATAAACCACGAGACAAGACCGTCCAATTTAGAGAAGTCAAACGAGCATCTTAACTCAGAGAAAAAAACAAAACAAAAACAAAATAAAGATTCTCAATTGGTAAATGGAGTTAAAAGGTAAAAATCTTATACTAAAACCACGAGAGAATAATTTAGTGGAGAAATGGTGAGGGGGAGGGGGCTGGATTACCTCTTCCTGCCTGCTGTTGTGTGTGTGTGTGTGTGTGTGTGTGTTCTGGAATGATCGATCTTGTTTTGATTTTAGAATAATTGTGTTGGTTTAGAGTAATTATGAGTTAATTTTATATAGTTCTGATTTTAATTTAGAATAAGTCTGTTTTAATTTAGAATTTTTATGATTTAATTTAAATAGTTCTACCTTTTAAATTAAAGGAATTCTTAATTTTAATTTAGAGAAATTCTAACCTTTCACTTTTAATATTTGGTAGAGTTGTAACCTTCGCTTCCATATTGATGAACTTGTTGGGAAGGGATTGTGGCGTTAGAGAGAGAGAGAGAGAGAGAGAGAGAGAGAGAGAGAGAGAGTTGTGAGTGGATAGCCGGCAAAAGATTACGAAGAAACGGAAACAAGAAAAAAGATAAACGAAGAAATAATAGATAAAGCGACGATAACTTATAAAAAACGCATTACCTTAGGTTAAGGGAGCTACGTGCCTAAGATTCTCATGACAAAATTTCCTCGTAAGTGAAGATGTAAAAAAAAAAAAACAACGTGGACACAAATATCATCCATAATGGCGTCAATTTTACACAGAGACTCTAAGGTAAAAAAAAAGTCCTATACTAACATGGTATTGACACTTTGGTTTTATGAAATAAATAACTTCCATCATGGCGTCAAAAGTACACTGGGACTCTACCTTAATAATGATATGTTGACTGTAAGTAAATATCTAATAGAAACAGGTTAATATAATTGGTATTTTTCTTCTATCTTAAGGTGTTGTAATAACGCTGTTAATTACATTACAACGACCATTAAGAAGAATAACGATCAATAATTGAGTTAAGTACGCATAGAGCTTGACCTCTCTCTCTCTCTCTCTCTCTCTCTCTCCTCTCAACACAGACATACTGCTCACACCATAACGACAAAATCATCACCAATGACGCAAACGCTCACAAGCATATAAACAAAGGCAGTCTCTCCTGGGAATAAAAAAAAAAAAAAAAGAGAGACGACGACAGCGCGGCCATAAGGAGGGGCGTGGCAGCCTCCCATCTGCCACACGACCACCGCTGCCTGATGTGAATAACTAATGTAAACAAAAGCGGGTTAGTGCCTGAGCAGGGTGGTGTGTATTTCATCTGCCCGTGTATGGCCGTGGTGGGTGGTCGACCTGTCTGTCAGTCTGTCTGTCTGCTACCTGCCCGGCTGTCTGTCAGTTTACTTCTTCAATGGATTTTTTTTTATGTTTGTCTTGCTGTCTGTTATTTTTTTACTCTCATGTGTCTGTGTTTAGATGCTTCTGATTCTCTCTCTCTCTCTCTCTCTCTCTCTCTCTCTCTCACACACACAAACACTTGCTTTCCCTCTCCCTCCAACACATACTCTTGCACTCTCTCCCAAACACCACAAACTCTCTCTCTCTCTCTCTCTCTCTCTCTCTCTCTCTCTCTCTCTCTCTCTAGGGACCATAACGTCTTTATTGTGTACCTGATAGAGCGATGATGTGTAGTGGGGCGAGAATATTGAAGCCTTAATGTAATAAACATATCTGTCTGGTTTTGTGATGCTGTGTAAACGTCTACTGCTTGTGTGTGTATGTATGCATGTATGTATGTATGTATGTATGTATGCATTATAATGTATAAAATAAACTGAGAAATAAATAAGTTAAATACATCCATAAATCATTGAATAAATGGGATAAATAAATAAATTAATAAAGAAATAAATAATAAAATAAATTTATAATGAAACAAAGAAAGAAGTACAACATAGAATTTAATATTGTCACCACACGCCGGAAACTTGTGACAAATATGTGCAAAAAAAAAAAAAATGGTAATTCACTTAATAAAAGTTTTGGCGGGAAAAAGCTTGCGGGCTGTAATATCAAACGGGGAGGGGAGAGGGGGGGGGGGGGCACGAAGGCCAGAAACGTGAGTTCGAGATAGGTGTTCGGAATAGAGGAGTTCAAAAGGGGTTGTTCGAAACTTGGGTTTGAATTAGGGGTTTCGAAATATGGGGTTAAAAATAAGTGGTTCAAAATGTGGGTTCGAAACACAGGTTTGAAGCGCGAGTCTCTCAAATATGGGACGGAACAGTTTTATAAAATATTGATCCGGAACTTTGGTTTAAAACGTGGTTCTGAAACACTGGTCTAAACTGTGTGCTTAAGACATGGGTGCGAAGCAATGGTTTAAAACAATGTTCTGAAACACTGGTATGAAACCTTTTAATCGAAACTCAAATACAATATATAAATAAATCATAAGGTTAAAATGAAACAAAAGGCTCGAGACGTGAATTCAAAGGGAAAAAAAGACGAAGGTCTAAAACAAATTCCAATTCAGAGAAAACGAAAAAGACCTGAATTATACGTTGTTCTAAAAAGCAAATTACATCAATGAGACAATTTCAGGTCAATGGTTCGAAAGATTCGGAGTTAAAGACGGTCTGGGGGAAGAGGGAGGGGGGGGGGGGTAGGGGAGGGAAGAAACAGGAGTCGGGCAATATTTCGAAACCGGGTTCAAAACAATTTACGAAGCAATTGTCTGAAACAGCGTACGGTATAAGGAATAATATTTGTTTTCGTGTGGCGGAAATAGTAGGGGGTAAACATATCTGTCTGTCTGTCTGTCTGTCTGTCTGTCTGTCTGTATGTTTTTTCTGTATTTGTTTGGCTGTGTTTGTCTGCCAGTTTGTCTGTCTATATTTGGCTGTTTGTCTGTTTCTATTTTTGTCTATCTGTATTTTATGTCTGTCTGACTGTCTGTTTATCTATATCTTTATCTGTCTTTCTGTATACATATGTCGGTCTGTGTATACCTGTCCGTCTGTTTGTCTATCTATGCGTTTCTTTTCATATCTATCAGACGCAAATTATGTCTAACTGTCTGTCCGTATTCTACTCACTCTCTCTGTCACTCGGTCACTCTCTCACTCTCCTCTCTCGGTCCATTCTCTCACTTCCTCTCTGTCACTCTCTCGCTCTATCCCAATCTCTCTCTCTCCAGCCCAGTTGAGCGGGTCTTTACCTAGATTAAACTGCTTCTGCAATATATTGACGCCAGAATATATACTATAGACTGGCAACTGATGGAGCGAATAATATATATATATATATATATATATATATATATATATATATATATATATATATATATATTATAATATATATATATATAAGAGAGAGAGAGATACAAGTTACAATACAGGTGCAGATCAGATACACAGAGACAAATAGAATTACAAATACAAGTACAGTTACAAGTACAGGAACAAACATCAATACACATACCGGTACAACAGATCATAGGCATACAAATACAAAATATACATTTGCAAATACCCTCAATGCTTCCTGATACATCCAAATAATCCCTCCTACCATCTATACCCAAATCAACAAGGGCCAGAATCTCACACAATAACACTACAATATCCACCTCTATCGTCCTGATCAAAACGCATTCTCCTTTCTTATTCAAATCTACACAGAGACGCTTCACAATGACAACAGCATATATAATACATGTTTTTTGGAGTGTGTGCATGTGTGCAGAACACTGACTGATTCTATCCCCTGTTTATTTTCTTTGTTGTTATGTTTATTGTTGCGTTTCATTGACTTTTGTGGTTTAGTGAATGATTCGTGAAACAGTTGATATGTTTAGATAAATTTTATCTGTGGTGTTGAAATATCTGTCAGTGATAGATTACTTCTGGGGAATATTTTTTTGGTGTTGCTTATTCATTTTTTCGTTGAATTTGTATGCTGCTGTAGTAGTAGTAGTAGTAGTAGTAGTAGTAGTAGTAAATCAAGTGTCCAAGCTTTGCAGTGTGTGTTGAAAACACCTACAGGAATCCGACAGACCTCTTTATAACAAGTTTCAAGGCCCTAAGAGGAGATACAGTCAATTGAGGGAACAACGCAGGGGGACCCTGTTACCATGGCAATGTACACACTAGGCCTGTCTGTGCTCCAACATACAATAAAATTTTAAACAGCTGAGGTCAAGCAAGTGACATACGCTGATGACCAAACAGGAGCAGGATAAAGTGGAGGGCATTAAAAAATGGTGGGACCTGAGAACATCACGAGGTCCACAAATAGGGTACCACCCAAATGCCAGCAAGTCCTTCCTCATTGTGAAGCCAGAACACTATGAACGGCAATGGAGGTGTTCTGTGGAAGTGAAGTCAAAATAACAAAGGACGGCCAAAAACATCTAGGTGCGGTAATCGGCACAAATGACTTCAAGATCGAGTACGTAACGGGAAAGGTAAATGAGTGGGTGAAGGAAATCCAAGCTCTTTCTGATATTGCTAAAACAAAGCCACGTGCGGCGTTTCTGGTATTCACCCATGGAGTCAAGCATCTCTGGAATTACTTGATGAGCACTATCCCTGATATCGGACCCCTCCTCCACCCTCTGGAAGAGGTCACCAGGTTCACTTATATTCCAACACTAGTGAAAAGCTTTCACTTAACCCCAGCAGAAAGGAGGACTAGGAGGAATGGGAATGACCAATCCAGAGGAGCTTGCCGCCACCGAACATCAAAACTCAGTCAAGCTCACGGCAGCCCTCACTGAGCACATAGTAGCTCAGAATGCAGCAAGTGGGTGGATACCAAAGAATTAAACAAGATTCGACATTCCATTACGACAGAACGACAGCACACTCAAAGTGGTAAACTGCAGCAACTGATGCAGCAATTGCCAAATAACTTGATAAAAGTAGCTATAGCGCAGGAGGTGGGTAGCTCGAACTGGCTAACAACGTTACCGATAAGGGTAAAAGGATTCAGCCTCAACAAAGAAGAATTTACCGATGCCATTGCTCTAAGGTATGCGTGTGTGGTACATCCTACGACACTGATCACACCATGGTGTGCAAGAGACATGAACGAAGTAAGGGATCTCACAGCAAATATATTGAAGGAAATCTGCCATGACATCACAGTGGAACAGCCCCTTCTTCCATTGGACGGTGAGAACCTCTATCACAGGACTTTTAACACATCCAACAAAGCCCGTGTGGACAGTCAGTGCTCAAGGATTCTGTACACAGGACAGCGAGCCTTCTTTGACGTCAGGATATTCGACCCCATGGCCGCATGTCACCATAACCTGCCTCTCGAGGCTGCACACAAGAGGAACGAGAACAACACGAACAGGTGGGATGGGATCAAGTGCAAGTTGTTTCTACGCTAGACTGGCCGAGGTGTTATCCGAACAGAAGCAGCAGCCCAGAAGTTACGTTGCAGCCAGGTTAAGATGTCGACTGTCCTTCTCTCCTTAGGCCTGCATTACTTTGCTTCAGGGTAACGAAATCTTCTGTCCAAAAGCCGACAACGGTCGCAGATATTGATTTTGAGGCAACAGTTACTGAATGCAGCACAGATATGTGCATGGCTTAACTAACTCAACACAGCTAGGGTAGTTACTTTTGTATAAGGATATTTAATTTTAGGGCAATAAAATGGCGGCAAAGGTGTGGCTACTGGGAGAGGCTGGAGGCCACATTTAAAAAAAGTAGTAGTAGTAGTAGAAGTATTAATGGTAGTATTAGTAGTATCCAATTTTTAAAACGACATTCGTCTCAATAGTGTGTCCACAATTCCTTCTCTCTTTTAATATACCCCCCCCCCCCCTCTCTCTCTCTCTCTCATAAACCCCGCAATTATGTTATTCTTCATTTATTTAAAATTCATGCAAAAAAAAAAAAGAAAAAAAAAAAAAATATATAAATATATATATATATATATATATATATATATATATATATATATATATTTTTTTTTTTTTTTTTTTTTATATATATATGGGGATTAGCCCACGCGGGCACAGGTCACCGACCCACATCGGGGCCCGGGGGCGAAAATTTCATGATAATAGTAATTCATAGTAAAAAAAAATTATAATAAAAAGTATAATAAAATATTAATAATAATAATTACACTGTAATAATGATAATAAAGAACAGAAAACAATAATCAATAGTGAGAAATGCTATATGTATAGTATGTTGTGTTGTCAATAGTAAGAGAAACAATTGAGACCCTGCAATTGTGTGTAAATGTGGCAGAAAGACAGATCAACATCCTGGGACTTGGTCACAATATTCGTGATGCCATATGGCAGCAGGGTCTACCATTAGACAACACATTATGCTTCCAGTATCTTCCCAGGCGGTAGTACCTCCCTGTTTCATAGCTGCCTACTACCTACTACACTATGCTACCTACTACACTACACGTCTATTGTTCGGAGCGAGTTTAATCCTCTATGCAGGAGAAAATACAATATCGGATGCTCTTTTGCTGCTGGGATATTGAGAGATCAGATTCCATTTACAGTTGCCAATACATGATCTGATGTCTCTCGGAAACTGAATGCCGTAAATGCCTCTTTTTCTTCAGTTCTGACAAATGTAATATACTGTAGTTGTTTCTTCTCCAGCAATAGGTCTTAATATACACGATCAGATCCTCTACCCAGCATACAATAGAGTTTCTGATACTCTTAAACTGTCCTGTATCACGACATAAGAGATCAGACCCGCCACCAGACTCCCAGATGGTTAATATGATTGAGTCAACGGCCGCGGAGCAGAAGACGGGAGATCACAGTTACCTTCCCAGCTGCCAATAGATTTTCACAAGTCATCGTGGTTATAGAGGTGAAAAGATGAATGTGGGTGAATCCTAATTAGTGTTGTAAGCTGTTTAGGTCTTGACGTAAGTGATTAGATCGTCCATTCAGCCTTAAAACAGATTATCAGATAGACTCAAAACTTGTAGTGGCGGGAATTTGAAGGTGGTAGATCGTACTTTGTGTTTTGGTGAGAGGGATCAAACTCCACTGTCAAACGCCCACCAGAGGCTCATAATACGCCCTCAGCCCGTCATGGATACCATATGGTCGCGAGAAATTTAACCCGGTTGAACCCTATCGTGTAAAGGATCAAGGCTATTTAATTAAAGAACGCGAAGAGGATCATATTCTTCCATGCACCTTCAATAGATAATTGAATGACCTCAATAGTGAGAAGTTAATGAGAGAGAACCCTAACACATACTAAGCGTATACTAATTAGACATTGTTTACGGGGGAAAGACTCCTTATTCAGCTCTCAATAGATGCGCAGACCCCCCAGACTGTATCTTGGGCATCTTATATACTGCAGGTCCCGCAAACATGGCGGCCTAAAATAACTTCACAACGGCACTGATACTTTACTGTCACTATATACGGGGATGATATTGGTGAACCTGCTGCTATTGGCTACGAGTACATATCTCTTACGTCACTGTTTTCTTGCTTATGTTATTCGTAGCCATGAGGTTTGAGATGACGTCATAGAATTCTCAACTCTATTACTGGTGGGCGAGATAAATCTGCTGCTATTGGTTATTGGACTCTGCTTTATGACGTCACTGTTTATCCTTCCGTTTTCCTATTGGCAGCGCAGTTTCGTGTCCACTGATGTGAAAACACCCTATTGGTTCAAATTTTCTCTGATAATATAAGAGTCACGTTTAATTAAGAGTTTCAAAACAAACCAAAAAAATTAACACGACAAGTTCTATAAGGTCTCAAGTGACGTAATTTTTACCGAGTGTCGGCCTTTGGGAGTTGCTGATGGACTGTGTGTTGTAGCGATCAATAAACTCTTTCTGTCTGTTTGTCTCTTTCATCTCTTATAATAATAACAATTGCTATTAGTATTATGAAGAAGAATAACTAGCCAATGGTAGAACAAGAATATCATGACGTAGACACCAATTATAGCCAATCATTGAACGAGCAATAAACGACACCCTTTTTTTGTAGCCAATGATTGAACATCAGCCAAAATTGCCAACAACACCAATAACCTCCTTCACAATCGTCTTTGTTCATTCTAGAATTAAAATAAAAGGATAGTTGACTGAAGTGGTTCAATCACTTAAAGGAGGTGAAGGGTCTTGTTCATCCTGCGAGGGAAAAAATCAGTCGTCTTCTGGCATCAATAGGCTGCAGTTTTACCAATGTTACGTCACAAGCTTTTCCAACACCACAGTGCCTCTTTAACCTCCTTAATGGACATTCCCGAGTGTTTCACGACCAGGGACTATATTGTAAACGCTGTAGATACAGTCTTGTATAATGAAACAGTGGTACCAGTGGCAACGATAATCTACAACAGGATGTAGAAATATATGAAGATGCAGGAGGTAGCACGCCGGGGTTGGTAACTCTGGGGAAGGAGGAAGGGATGGGGGTAACTGGCACAAGTGTTGAGAGGTAATAATGGCGCCTGGTGAGGTAAACTATTCTTATATGATATATTCGAGGTTACAAGATGGCCACCAGGGAACAGAAGACGGTCGAGGAGAGACATGTATAAACACTGATGACAGTAATAACGTTTCTAATCCGATTTTTTCTGTATTTAGTTATTATCTATTTGTTACCAGGACACAGTGTTTATGGAGTCCCTTGATGTTTGTGTTGACAGAGTCCCTTGATGTTTGTGTTGACAGTCCTTTGATGTTTGTGTTTACAGAGTCCCTTGATGTTTGGGTTGACAGAGTCCCTTGATGTTTGGGTTGACAGAGTCCCTTGATGTTTGTGTTGACAGAGTCCCTTGATGTTTGTGTTGACAATCCTTTGATGTTTGTGTTTACAGAGTCCCTTGATGTTTGTGTTTACAGAGTCCCTTGATGTTTATGTTGACAGTCCTTTGATGTTTGTGTTTACAGAGTCCCTTAATGTTTGTGACAGGTCCCTTGATGTTTGTGTTGACAGTCCTGATGTTTGTTGACAGAGTCCTTGATGTTTGCTGACAGAGTCCTTGATGTTGTGTTGACAGAGTCCCTTGATGTTTGTGTGACAGTCCTTGATGTTTGTGTTGACAGAGTCCCTTGATGTTTATGTTGACAGAGTCCCTTGATGTTTGTGTTGACAGAGTCCCTTGATGTTTGTAGTGACAGAGTCCCTTGATGTTTGTGTTGACAGAGTCCCTTGATGTTTGTGTTGACAGAGTCCCTTGATGTTTGTGTTGACAGAGTGTCCCTTGATGTTTGTATTGACAGAGTGTCCCTTGATGTTTGTATTGACAGAGTCCCTTGATGTTTGTCGTGACAGAGTCCCTTGATGTTTGTGTTGACAGAGTCCCTTGATGTTTGTAGTGACAGAGTCCCTTGATGTTTGAATTGACAGAGTCCCTTGATGTTTGTGTTGACAGAGTCCCTTGATGTTTGTGTTGACAGAGTCCCATGATGTTTGTGACGACAGTCCTTTCATGTTTGTGTGACAGAGTCCCTTGATGTTTGTGTTGACAGAGTCCCTTGATGTTTGTGTTGACAGAGTCCCTTGATGTTTGTGTTGACAGAGTGTCCCTTGATGTTTGTATTGACAGAGTGTCCCTTGATGTTTGTATTGACAGAGTCCCTTGATGTTTGTCGTGACAGAGTCCCTTGATGTTTGTGTTGACAGAGTCCCTTGATGTTTGGGTTGACAGAGTCCCTTGATGTTTGTGTTGACAGAGTCCCTTGATGTTTGTGTTGACAGAGTCCCTTGATGTTTGTGTTTACAGAGTCCCTTGATGTTTGTGTTGACAGAGTGTCCCTTGATGTTTGTATTGACAGAGTCCCTTGATGTTTGTATTGACAGAGTCCCTTGATGTTTGTGTTGACAGAGTCCCTTGAGGGTTTGTGTATACAGAGTCCCTTGATGTTTGTGTTGACAGAGTGTCCTTGATGTTTGTATTTACAGAGTCCCTTGATGTTTGTATTGACAGAGTCCCTTGATGTTTGTGTTGACAGAGTCCCTTGATGTTTGTAGTGACAGAGTCCCTTGATGTTTGTGTTGACAGAGTCCCTTGATGTTTGTGTTGACAGAGTCCCTTGATGTTTGTGTTGACAGAGTCCCTTGATGTTTGTGTTGACAGAGTCCCTTGATGTTTGTGTTTACAGAGTCCCTTGATGTTTGTGTTGACAGAGTGTCCCTTGATGTTTGTATTGACAGAGTCCCTTGATGTTTGTATTGACAGAGTCCCTTGATGTTTGTGTTGACAGAGTCCCTTGAGGGTTTGTGTATACAGAGTCCCTTGATGTTTGTGTTGACAGAGTGTCCCTTGATGTTTGTATTGACAGAGTCCCTTGATGTTTGTATTGACAGAGTCCCTTGATGTTTGTGTTGACAGAGTCCCTTGATGTTTGTAGTGACAGAGTCCCTTGATGTTTGTGTTGACAGAGTCCCTTGATGTTTGTGTTGACAGAGTCCCTTGAGGGTTTGTGTATACAGAGTCCCTTGATGTTTGTGTTGACAGAGTGTCCCTTGATGTTTGTATTGACAGAGTCCCTTGATGTTTGTGTTGACACAGAGTCCCTTGATGTTTGTGTTGACAGAGTCCCTTGAGGGTTTGTGTATACAGAGTCCCTTGATGTTTGTGTTGACAGAGTGTCCCTTGATGTTTGTATTGACAGAGTCCCTTGATGTTTGTGTTGACAGAGTCCCTTGATGTTTGTGTTGACAGAGTGTCCCTTGATGTTCGTATTGACAGAGTCCCTTGATGTTTGTATTGACAGAGTCCCTTGATGTTTGTACTGACAGAGTGTCCCTTGATGTTTGTATTGACAGAGTGCCCCTTGATGTTTGTAGTGACAGAGTCCCTTGATGCTTGTATTGACAGAGTCCCTTGATGTTTGTACTGACAGAGTGTCCCTTGATGTTTGTATTGACAGAGTGCCCCTTGATGTTTGTAGTGACAGAGTGTCCCTTGATGTTTGTAGTGACAGAGTCCCTTGATGTTTGTATTGACAGAGTCCCTTGATGTTTGTGTTGACAGAGTCCCTTGATGTTTGTACTGACAGAGTGTCCCTTGATGTTTGTATTGACAGAGTCCCTTGATGTTTGCAGTGACAGAGTCCCTTGATATTTGGACTTCCCTCTATAAACAAAGTTATCAAGGGATTCTGTCAACAAAAACACCAAAGGACTCTATACAAACCCTGTGCATCTCTCAGCCACACTAACATAAAGATCAGTGTAGGGTGGCCTTTAGATTGTTGCCCTGACCTCTATTCTCTAGATCCCCTGTAGATTTAATTCCCCCCTCTCTCTCTCTCTCTCTCTCCGTTATACTATTCACCCATTTTATAAAATATTTTTTGTTCCTTTGTCATATTTCTAGTGACTGCTTGTGTTCTTACCTACACGAACGGGAGATAGTTCTTGTACTGGATCCGGATTCATGAAGATTTTGTGCGTATTTTATTTTACTATCGATCTAGTATATCATATGTGGAGTACTATAATCGCGTTTGGTATAAATAAAACATTGAACACTAAGAACTGTGTGTGAATGTTCAGATGTTCAGTTATAACAGGTTCGTTCTCAGTATAGCGTCATACAACACCGTCAATGAAAATTTCTCTTATCAGTGTCTTTGTAACATACGAATACATGACCCAGAGTGATCGAAAAATCCATGTGCACCTGTGAAATACGAACACCATAGTAATCTACCTACACCATTAATCATAGCAGGTGCACAGGTACTTTTCGATCACCCTGTACTAAGGCTCTCACTCCTTTCTCACCCTCCTTCCTTTAACATAAGAACATAAGAATAGAGGAAACTGTGCAGCGGGCCTATTGACCCATACTGGGGAGTCCCTATCGCTCATATATCTGTCCAACCACTCTCTCTCTCTCTCTCTCTCATCCTTTCTTCCTTCCTTCCCCCACCTTTCTTTCCTCGTTCTTCCCTCCCTCCCTCTTCACGACAACCGCTAAAGATAAATCAATAAATCATTTAGACTTTAGTATCATATTTTTACTGTTTTATTTTTAGCATGTGACTCTCTCTCTCTCTCTCTCTCTCTCTCTCTCTCTCTCTCTCTCTCTCTCTCCCATCACTGTCATGTCACTCCGCTGTCTGACATAATCGAGCGAAAAATATGCAAACTCAATTCCCATATTAATACCTTAAGTTACCTAAGTGGCCGCCTCACCTGACTTAGCGGATGTATGTGGTGTTCGTGGGCGTGAGGGAGGGATGTTTTGTGTTGCGTTAACTGGTTGCATGGCTCACTGAAGTTACGACACACTAAGAGATTCTCAAAGGTTCTTCAGTTAAAATTTTTCTCTTGACTGGAGATGTGAGAAGGTATCCAAATAGCCATGACACAAAGCCGGCTGACAAAATGGCGTCAAAATTGATCCAAGACACTACCTAAAGTGGATACGTTCTCTCTCTCTCTCTCTTTCTCTCGTTCCCTCTTTCACTCTACATAAACATCAAATATTGGTACTCACCTCGTAGAAGTAGTAAGAGTCCCCCGCTGTAGTGGTAGTATTGGTAACATTGGAAGTGATAGTATAGTTGCCGCAAGTTCCATTGGCCGCGGCTAAGTCCATGAAGTCCGAGCAGTTGACCTCAATAAACGCATCCTCGAGGACGTAGAGTGAGTTATGATTGGATTTCGTCTTCGAGTCGACCCCCTCCGAGAGCTGTGATTGGCTGTCGACGGTGACGGTCTGGTTATATGGCGACTTCTCGACCTTGCCCGCCATGATGGTTGATTTCATGATAAGTCCTGAGGGTTTACCTAGTTCATGGTGGGCCGGAATAAATATACCCTTAACCCTCAATTATTTCATGGAAAATTGGGGCGAAAATAGTCCAAAGGTTTATTCTATTTCATGGTAATAGGCTCAAAATTAGAGGGTTTTTTATTACCAATTTTCATGGTAAATTTGTAGTATTAGTGCTACTATGTCATGGTAGGTCAGAATGGGTTAATATCACAATTTCGTGACCCAAATGAGAAGGTGTTCCTATTTTCTGTGTAGGCTACAATAGGTCACTATAGTCCTATTCCGTATCAAAATTGGGCGGATCAGAGAGGGTTTTTTTTCCTATTTCACGAGAGAACACAGTAAGGGTCGTAATAGGTCACTGCTTCCTATTACAAGGGAGTCTCAACACTGACGCTGGCATGATACGTTATCTTCAAATCACCAATTTTTCAAGAGCCGAATCCAGGACGGCTTAGAGGGTGTATTAGGGGTTGCTGCTCCCTCCCTCTGGCCTTACTGGGATGTTGGCTGACCTGGACGACCTGAACACCACCTTGTAGGACGCGTTGTGATCTGGGGAAAAGAAACAAATTCACGGGTCAGTATTTTCTCTGAACACACACACACACACACACACACACACACACACACACACACACACACATTATATAGATAGATAGATAGAATATATATATACAGTACAATGTCACAGAAAAAATAATACCCCAATTCTAAATACAAAAATATAAACTCCTATAAGACTTGTACATAAAAATCGACGTCACTCGTCAGATTTAATTTCCTCAATTTTGACAAAAACAGATTTTTTCCGGATATCAATTTTCAAGGGGAATAAATCCGCCTCAGTGTGTGTGTGTGTGTGTGTTTAATGTCCTCTACCACTGAGTTAAGTATCTACCTGGATGACGCTCTCTCGGTAGCCGTGGGTGAGAGGAAGATGGAGGTGAAGAGGGATGAAGGGGGGGGGGGGAGGAAATTTGATCTAAATAGAAGGAGTAAAAGTTGAAGACAGGGAGGGAAAGGAAAGGGGAGGGGGGAGTGGAGATAAGAGGGAGGGAGGGAGGGAAGGAGAACGGATGGAGGGAAGAGAGGAAAGGAGGGAGGGAGGGAGGGATGGAGGGAAGATGAAGGGAGCGATCTCAGAAAATTGGATTTCCAGAAGGTGAGCAACAGGGGTTAGAGGAGCTCCATGAGTCGGGATTGAGAGAGAATTAGATTTTGAGACTTTGAAAGATTTAGTGGATGAAGAGGTAAGTTCTAAGAGTCATCAAAGTTTTTAAAGTCTTCCTCCCCCTCCCAAAATATATATATATTTTTATATATATATAATATATATATATATATATATATATATATATATATATATATATATATAAATATATATGATTGCCAGGAAGTTGATTTTTAATGGCGTTAATAAAAACAGAAGACGATCGCGAGAAAAAAGGATGAATGGAAGAGAATTAGATCTTGAGACTTAGAGAGACACAGATGTGAATGGAGAAATTAAAACTCCGAGAGAAGCTATTAGAGACCTTTTCTTCCTTCCTTCCTCCTCCTCCTCCTCCTCAAAAAAGATTAATCTCCAAAAAATTAATTTGCAGAGTTAAAAAACAAAAGAAGATCGGGAGGAAAAGGGGAAGGATGGAAGAGAATTAGATTACAAGAGTTTCCGAGACTTTGATCATTGAGTTTTTACACGTATAAGAACACTCACAAACCCTATTATAACCTCCAGGAAGTTAATTTTGAAAAAGGTTAAAAAATCAGAACCCAAACATTAGATTCCAAATTTGGTTATTCACTAAACGGACGACCAAGAGATTCACGGCAGTACTGAAAACTGTTTTATCATCAGCAAGGATGGCCGTGGAGGTGGGGGGGGGGGGGGGTAACCTTAGCGGACCTTGGGGGGGGGGGAGGGGGGGTAACCTTAGCGGACCTTGGGGGGGGGGAGGGGGGGTTAGAAAGGGACGTAAACTTTCTTAGAATTGCAAATTAACTTGTTTAGTAACTTAAAGAAAAACGGGGGAAACTCAGCCTCCTTTATTCCCCTTCACTCCACCTCTCTCACCTAACCCTACCCTCACCTAACCTATCCTAGCCTAACCTCCCCCTTCCCTCCCCTCACCTAACCTCCACTCACCTAATCTAACCTCCACTCATCTAACCTAGCTTAACCTAACCTAACCTACACCAAGTTACTAATGCTGTTTTTTTGTCTGTGTGTTTTCTGTTTGGCTGGAGGTTAATAACTATGTTTGTTTGTTTGTTTGTTTGTTTTTGTTTGGCTGGAGATACTAAACTACTTCAAAACTTTAAATTTCAATTCCAAGACAACAAGTGTTTTAACCTACAGAAGAAACAACAAAACACAATTTAGAGTTTTGGGATTTTTTTTTTTTTTTGTGTGTGTGGAAAAGAAGATGATGAAGGCGGAAGAGATGACTAAGAAAGAAGGGAAGGATGAAGAAGAGAATGGAGGGAGAGGAAGAATGAAAGAAAAGGAGAAGGGAAAAGAAGGAAGAGAGGAAGAAGAGAAAGGAGAAAGAGAGAAGGAATAATAAAATAGCACAAGGACAGGAAGGTTAACACAAAGAGAGAGAGAGAGAGAGAGAGAGAGAGAGAGAGAGAGAGAGAGAGAGAGAGAGAGAGAGAGAGAGAGAGAGAGAGAGTGTCCTTTCCTAGTCCTTTATCCACTACACCGCCACATTTTCTATTTCCCTTCACTTATTTCTCTTTCTCTTTCCCTCCTTTCTACTCTCTCTCTCTCTCTCTCCCACCAGTGAGAGGTGAGAAGTGAAGAACATCAGACGGAGTTAAAAAGGGCTAAATAGTTTGGACCAATTTATCAAAGTGTTGTCACGAGCATACTTGAGCTAACTCTCTCTCTCTCTCTCTCTGTCTATCTGTCTGTCTCTCTATCTGTCTGTCTGTCTCTCTCTCTCTCTCTCTCTACCAATGATATTATGATAACCTCTTCCTCTTTCTCTCTTTTGTTGTCATAGGTGTGTGTGTGTGTGTGTGTGTGTGTGTGTGTGTGTGTGCGCGCGCGTATTACTCTCCGTCTCTGGCTCTCATTCTGGAGAAAAATATCCCGTCAATTTCGAAAGTAATAATTGACAGGTTAGAAAGAGAAAGTATGATAGAGAAGTGATAATTAGTTTGGTTGACAAGCGGATGAGTTTAATGACATACATAAACATACGGAGAGAGAGAGAGAGAGAGAGAGAGAGAGAGAGAGAGAGAGAGAGAGAGAGAGAGAGAGAGAGAGACACTTGGACAACTAGTGGCATAAGAAAGTAGTAAATTTATCTGCACTCTTCATTCACCAAACTTTCGCCAAATGTCAGAAGAATTTAACTGGCCAAGTCTGTGTAAGCAAATGCAAGGGAGAAAATAACACAACACTAATCAAGTTTTCTGTGTGTGTGTGTGTGTGTGTGTGTCTTCTTGTACATGGTTATTCACACACACACACTCACACACACACACACACACATGTACCCTCTTCCACCCCCTCCCCCCACAACCAGACACAAGATAAACGTCAACAGAGGGAAGCAGGTGGTGGAGGTCCCTGGCAGCTGGTAACCAGGTCAGAATTAGCCAATAACAACTTAGCAGAAACAATCCATAAGTATTTTCATTGGCCAATTACTCGTGTTTATGTTTTAATTTTCAACTTTTCTTTTGATCTAATTTAGTTTTATTTTTTACAATCTTCATAAGTTTTCCATCCACCACTGGTATGTTTTAGCATTTTGGTGTTCTTTGGTGTTTAGGCAACGTGTGTGCTTGTGTTTTTTAATGAGATATATGTTACTTTGATGATCGGAAAATTCATTTGTGTAGAGAGAGAGAGAGAGAGAGAGAGAGAGAGAGAGAGAGAGAGAGAGAGAGAGACAGAGAGAGAGAGAGAGAGAGAGAGAGCATTGCCCCAGCTTCTTCTGAAATACTCAACCCTGTAGAGACAAGTTAGACAGTGGCAGCAATTGTAGCCACCTGACTCACCACAGTTGGTCTATCTCCCACCTGTCTATTTATCTACTTCTAACATCTACTAACATTATGTCTACTTCAGTTTCTCTCTCTATCCACTTGTACCATCTGTTAATCCACTTAAATACGTCTACTTTCACCTGTCTTATTTAATTCTACCATCTACTTAATTAACACTCAATCTACATCTCCATCCTATTAATCTACATAACACCCGAACTGTTCTCCGCCTACAATCTACTTATACTACCACTCTCTAATTACACAACCACTATCATCTACTTATCTACTACCACTATCTACTTACACAACCACTATCATCTACTTATCTACTACCACTATCTACTTACATAACCACTATCATCTACTTACACAACCACTATCATCTACTTATCTACTACCACTATCATCTACTTATCTACTACCACTATCTACTTACATAACCACTATCATCTACTTATCTACTACCACTATCTACTTACATAACCACTATCATCTACTTATCTACTACCACTATCTACTTACATAACCACTATCATCTACTTACACAACCACTATCATCTACTTACACAACCACTATCATCTACTTATCTACTACCACTATCTACTTACATAACCACTATCATCTACTTATCTACTACCACTATCTACTTACATAACCACTATCATCTACTTACATAACCACTATCATCTACTTATCTACTACCACTATCTACTTACACAACCACTATCATCTACTTATCTACTACCACTATCTACTTACATAACCACTATCATCTACTTACACAACCACTATCATCTACTTACACAACCACTATCATCTACTTACACAACCACAATCATCAACTTACACAACCACTATCATCTACTTACACAACCACTATCATCTACTTACACAACCACAATCATCAACTTACACAACCACTATCATCTACTTACACAACCACTATCATCTACTTACACAACCACAATCATCTACTTACACAACCACTATCATCTACTTACACAACCACTATCATCTACTTACACAACCACTATCATCTACTTACACAACCACTATCATCTACTTGCACAACCACTATCATCTACTTACATAACCACTATCATCTACTTACACAACCACTATCATCTACTTACATAACCACTATCATCTACTTACACAACCACTATCATCTACTTACACAACCACTATCATCTACTTACATAACCACTATCATCTACTTACACAACCACTATCATCTACTTACATAACCACTATCATCTACTTATACTACCACTATCTACTTACACAACCACTATCATCTACTTACATGTACGTATCAACCTCTACAATCTACCCTACTCATTCGGCTCATTGACTTACACAAGCTGGCTGAGAATGTTTTCACTCCACCCAAATACACTTCTTTTTAACTCTCGGGGGTGTAGGTAGCTTCCGCATTCCCTACACCTCCACTACACCCTACCTACATGTTGTCAGGTCGCTACACCCTATAGAAGCAGACAGACAGACAGACAGACAGACAGACAGACAGACAGACAGACAGACAGACAGAAAGAAAGAAAGAAAGACAGACAGACAGACAGACAGACAGACAGACAGACAGACAGACAGACCTTCTCTACGGCCAAATGACGAATTTTAACGAAAGAGAGAACTAAGAAGAATGTAATAAATGAGGGAAATACCAACGGCGAGAGAGGAGAGGTGGAGGGGTGAGGGGAGAGGTGAGGGAGAGGTGAGGGGGAGGAGAGGGAGAGGTGAGGGGGAGGGGAGGAGGAGAGGGGAGGATAGGGGAGTGGGAGAGGGAGAGGTGAGGGGGTGGGAGAGGGAGAGGTGAGGGGGGAGGGGAGGAGGAGAGGGGAGAAGAGGGGAGTAGGAGAGGGGAAGAGAGGGGAGAGGTGAGGGGGAGAGGGAAGAGGCTTGGTCCAATAGCCTATATAGAATTCATTGTGAAGGGATCTTGGGTGAGAGTGTAGAGTTCATTCTCACTCTGACTCTCCTCCCCCTCTCACCCGTCCCTAACAACCTCTCATCATCTCTCGTTCTCTTTAAAATCTCCCATTATGTCTCTCACTCCCCCCAAATCACCACTCACTCCCTCTAACCACCTCTCACTTCCGCGTATCCACCCCTCACCTTCTCCCATTCACTCTCACTCTATATCATTAACCTCTCACTCCCTCTCACCACCTCGTATACACTCCTTTTATTCCCCACTCCTTCTCACCACTCATCTCTCACTCCCTCTCCCTTGGTAACGTGTAGTCAGGCCTTTCTCAGTATCCAATATCAAGGTAGTTAATGATGTTCTGTCTGGCTGTCTGTCCCCTACTTATGTAATGTTATCAGAGAGGTAAAGTAATAGTAGTAGTGGGTGACTATTAGAGGAGGCTGGAGGTCACTAAAAGAGCAGCAGCACCAGGTGTAGGGTGTTTTATATAAAGGTAATCAAATGGTGGCGAAGGTGTGGCAATTGGGTGAGGTTGAGGTCACGTTCTAAAAAAAAGAACAACAACAACAAAGATTGGAATAAAAACACAAGCAAAATGAATAAACAAACATACAAGCAAGAAGGAACACAAACACACACACACACACACACACACACACACACACACACACACACACACACACACACGCACACGACAGCAAACGTCAACACAAGAAAACACACAAACAAACAAGCATTTTCCACACAATCCTGTTTGACAAATGGTATCTAAAGAAGTATTTGTAGAGGACACAACACAAGATACATTTTGCTAGTTGTTCCAGAGAGCACTTATCTTGATTGGTATGATGAGAGAGAGAGAGAGAGAGAGAGAGAGAGAGAGAGAGAGAGAGAGAGAGTGTGTGTGTGTGTGTGTCGGGGGAGGGGGGGGGGGGGTAGTCATGTGATGGTATATGAATAAGTTCTAAATTTTTCCTACATGCCCCCCACACACACATTCACACACCTACACCTACACTCCCTCCCACTCACACATAAATCCAATACTACACACACACACATAAGTAGTAGGTAGTAGGCAGCTACCAAACAGGGAGGTACTACCACCTGGGAAGATATTGGAAGCATAATGTATTGTCTGATGGTAGACCCTGCTGCCATATGGCATCACGAAAATTGTGACCAAGTCCCAGGTTGCTGATCTGACTTTCTGCCTCATTTACACAATTACAGGGTCTCAATTGTTTCTCTTACTTTGACAACACAACACACTAAATATATATATATTGTTTCTCACTATTGATTTTTTTCATTTCTGCTTTTCTTTATGGTTCTTTCTTATTATCATTATTATTATTATTGTTAATATTATTATTTTATTTTTAATTTTGTATAAATTTTATTTACTATGAATTATTATTATTATTTATTTTAATTTTGTATTTTTATTATAAATTTTATTTAATATGAATTATTATTATTATGAAATTTTCGCCCCCCAGGTCCCGATGTGGGTTAGTGACCTGTGCCCAGGTGGGCTAATCCCAGCAAAAAAAAAAAAAATAAAAAAATAAAAATAAAAAAAAAATAAAAAAAATGACACAAACAAACACACACACACACACACACAGCATTTGTTCTCTTGTCTTCCCAGCGAACTTGAAGGGTGGAACGTAGACTACTTGGTGAAAGTGTTCAAATGCCTTGAGGTGCCTTCTGTATGTAACCCATGTCTCGCTGCCATACAGCAGGGTGGGGAGGCCCACTGCTCGATAGATGTGCAACTTTCTTCGATAATATTAGCTCCCTACAACTAAAGACACGGGTACAGAGTCTGCTAAAGGCTTGAGATGAACATCTGATCCGATGTTGAAATCTCTTCATCGATGTCCATGGTGGTGGACAAATGGGAGCCAAGGTACTGAAAGTCGGTAACTTTAGAGAGGGTACTACCGTTAAGTTGGATGGATGGTGGAGATTTGGTTGAACCAGGGGTAGGATGAAAGAGAATTTGAGTCTTACATGCATTCATCTCAAGGGCGAAGTGTGCAAATGCATCTGCATAGGTGTTCAGGGTCTTCTGTAGGTCTGATTCAGTTTGAACTACGAGGGTTAGGTCGTCTGCATACTGAAATTCAGAATTGGAAGCGGCCGACACCTTTGTTCCTGACTGAGTTCGTCTTTGTAGATAAGTCCCTTCATCATGAACTGGATGTCCACCTCGCCGGCTAAATTGGCACTGACACGAGAAAGGAAGGCAGCCAAGAAAATGGAAAAGAGTGTTGGTGCCAATATACATCTTTTTTTTACCCCCATTTGGATGGGGAAGAACTCAGACTGGGTGCCATTGTGTAGGACACTGCCGTTCATGCCATTGTGAAGTTGCCTCACAATGGCAATGAATTTTAGTGGGCAGCCAAAATGACTGGGGCTTTCCTGTTGACCGAGTAGAAGGCCTTAGTAAGGTAAATGAAGGCCATGTACAAGTCACGACGGTGTTCTCTGCACATTTCCTGTAACTGGTGGGCAGCAAGTATCATGTCAATGGTGTCATATAGTCTAAAAAGTCACATTGAGATTCTGGGAGGAAGTTTTCCGCCTCAGGAAGAAATTTGATTAGGAGGATTCTCGAGAGATAACCTTGCCAGCTACGGACAGCAGTAAGATCCCACAGTAGTTGCCACCGTCTGACCAGTTCTTCCTTCTCCCATATATTCTCCAGGAGAGAGTGGAGATGGCTGGTAAGCAGAGGTCCTCCTTTTTATACACCTCAGCACCAGTGGCTTTGTTATTTTTCATCTGCTTGATGGCAGTAGCTACCTCATCCAGGGATGGAGGATAGCTGAGATGGGTCAGTTCTGGGTGCTGAGGAACCAGCTGAGTAGTCAGGACATCCATATCAGTGTTTCGGTTGAGCAGAGAATGGTAGTGCTCTTTCCAGCACTGATGGAGTTACCGTCAGATGAGTGGAGGGGGCCACGCTATGAGTAATTGGGCTATATATTGTTTAAGTAGAATTGAAAAATTCACGCATCGTGTGTTGATCTGCAAAGTTTTGCATTTCACACTCTGTAATTTTTCCACCAATCGTTCATTAGTTTGCGAAGTTCACGCCGGACAGCAGCTTTCTTCTCGTGGAAGGTATCAGCTTTCTTCCGAGATTTAGGGTTGTTCTGCCAATCAGTGAGAGCAGCACGTTTACTATTGACGAGTCCCTCAATTTCCAGGTGGTTTTCATCAAACCAACCCTGATTTTTCTTTTGATCCGGCCGATGATCTCGCTGCAGGTTTTTGTGATGAGAGCTTTGACCGGACCCCATTCAGTACTGGGATTTTGGTTGTCTGTTGTTGGTTGTTAATCAGCCCATCATTGACCTGCTCTCTGAAACCATGTACTACCGCTGGATCCTCCGGTCACTTGGTGTAAACGCCTCTTCCGGATCCTTATTGCCTGTGCCGTTTTGGGGCCAAGAACCCTTGAACCTGTAGGCTTGCCTAAACGAGGTGTTGGTGATAGTGAGGTTGTGTTCAGCACACTTGCTGAGGATGAGTAGGTATTACACTTACCTACTCCGTTTCCCCTATGGTTCCCTACCATATGTCAGCATCTCTGTCAATTCTGGTAATGAAGTCACCTGGGAGCACAACCTTATCTTCTCTGGGAATAGAAGTTAGCACTCTGTCAAGGTCGTCATAAAAGGCCTCCTTGATGTCATTCTTTTGCATCCAGTGTTAAGGCCTATGCACTGATGAAGAAGGCATGACGTGAGTGATTCAGTAGGACTCAGAGCATCATGAGGCACTCGCTGATCCCAACAGGCATTTCAATTAGCATATACACCCTGTAAGTATATAGGATGGATTGGCGAATGGCAAAGCCAACTCTGTAAATGCAGTTCCTCTCCTCAGCAGGCTTACCCTTCCAGAAGAAGGTACTGTCAGACTCCCATTCGGTGAGTCGAAGCTCATCTGGGAGCCGTGACTCATTAATGGATGCTATGTCGATGTTACACCTGTTAAACCTAGACAGCTATTTTGCCACATGGGCGGGTCTTTTTACAGGATGCTCATTTGTGTCAGTATCCAGAAGGGTCCTGACATTCCATACAGCGACCATAAGGGGTTGTATAGTTTGTTTTTGCTTTGATCTGTGATTATGATTGTTTTCAACCACATTAGGTTTCCCAATAAGGTTAGGTTTTTTAGGCACGGTTATGATTAGGGAACCTCTTCTAGCTGCCTCCCCATGTGGAGTGAGCAGAGTGGCTCCTCGAAAGGGCCGCTCAGTGTCACTGACAGGACCGGTTTGCTCTGCTACCTAGATCTATGCCGCCCATGTGCACAGTTGTGACTAGAGACTCCCGGCAGTCATCTATGCCTGTCTCCGTCGCCACTCATGATGAGAAGTATGATGAGCTGGATGATGGCTGCGTGTGAGTTGATTTATGTGGTGAGGCAGGAGCGCAGGTTGCAACCACACATCTTGGCACTCCCTCTTCCTGTTCCAGTGGTGCAGGTAGTGGCATCGACTGGGGAGAGGGGAAGTTGCAATGAACTGCCGTTAACCCAGTTTGTTGTGTTTCACCTTACAAGCCTGTCCATCTTGCATTGCCTTCATCCGCCTGTGTAGTCGTTGGGTCACCTTTTCTGCCTATACCACTGTTAGGTTCTTACTGGAGCTCTGTAAGCATGTCTGTCTGATGCTGGGGTCCACCACAGAGTTTTCGTTCAGGGTTTACTCCCGTAGCCTTACACCAACCTACCAAGGTCAATCCGCAAGGCAGCGGGGCAGTGGTTGGTAGTCGCCAGCACGTGTCCACATGCCAATGGGCCTATGCGCCATCCCTCTGGGGTCCCTCTGGAATCCCTCTGCGGCCTCTCTGAGCCCCAATGCTGCTCCAAGATCCCCTGCTGGTCTAGCCTGGGCCCACGAGCCACCCAGTTACTGTGTGTTATCACGAGAAGGCACAGCAGAAGTCTTGATGGTGAATGGGCTGTGTACTGGCAGGGGATGACTTACGCAAGGTAGCTTCCCTGTTCATCACGACGGCTAGCAAGCGGCAGTAGCTGAAAGCGGCAGGAAGCAAGCAGTGCAGCACCTTAACACAAATATAATGCTGCCATACTAGACGCATTACACCACCCTGTGTACACACACACACACACTCCACCTACCACCTGAGATCCCTCGCCCGAGAATTGCTGTTCGACACCACAACCACATCCAGCCCATAAGAGCACGAACTGATCTCTGTAAGAATTGCCCAGTCCCAACCATTGTAAAAATTATCAATAACTTTAATCAACCAGTGTATTCACTCCCAGTCAATCTTACTTTATGCACTGTCGCTATGTTGAAATGCCCTGTAGTTTGAGCTTCTACCCCACCTAGTTATTATATATCATATTTGTATCACTTATGTTACTTGTATATTATTTGTAAATCAAGCGACCCATTCCCCAATTATGTAACTGTATATTTTCAGCCTTCCGACTGCCATGCTCTTTCAATAAACCATTAATTAATATTATTATTACACATAATCCCCTACATATACAATTAGGCACAGACATACACACACATATTCCCCCCACACACACTCAATATAATGGTTGCCCCTCGTGTAAAGACGATGGCCGGCCAAAGGGCCACCTAGACGTGAATTTGTGTAAGGTGTAGAAGATGTCGCCAACACAACAACCACACCGTAAGTTAGTGAGTTGCATGACCCAGTGTCAAGGAACAGTCCGAGAAGACCGGACAACTCTCCAACAGCACTGACTAACCATTACCCCGGAACACGATCTACAAATCGATTAACATCCAGGTTCCCAATTACTGTTGGGTAGACAGAGGCAAATGGCGTAAAGAAACTTGCCCATAATTTCACCTTGCCCGGGGATCGAACCCGGGTCCGCTCCTTTGCGAGGCGCGCATGCTGACCATTACAACACAGGTGGCCATAACACTTAAGCACACACACACACACACACACACACACATACTCCCCCAACACACACACACACATACTCTGCCCCCACACACACTTAAGCACATATACACACATACTCCGCCCCCCCCCCCCGCCACACACACATAAACTTAAGGACATGCACACACATATTCAGCTCTCCCACACACACACACACACTTAAGCATACACAAACACACACACCCCACCACACACATACACTCAAGCACATACCAGTCAACAATCAGGGTGTACGAGTACAAGGTCACGAGTTGTTTATACACTTGACATGCGATACTCTCACAGCCCTCTCACTAACTTTCTCACTCTCTCTAAGTTTCTCTCTTTTATTACTCTGATTTCATTAATTAGTTCACTCGTGTTGTCTCCTGAATCTGTGTCTGTGTGGGTATAATCGTATATGTGTGTGTGTGTGTGTGTGTGTGTGTGTGTGTAATAAACTAATAACATAAATGGTACAAATATGATATACGTATAATAACAAAAGGGAAGGGGGGGGGGGGTGGGAGGGTCATTTAACAGGGAATTTCATAACAGTTGTAATACAAAAGTGAGGTTGGCCGGGAATACACACACTGGTTCACGACTCGTTGTTAATAAGTTTTACAATGGGTGGAATTGGCCTGTTTTTATAACAATCAGTACGTGGTCGAATGGGTTGGATGCGGTTGTTGTGTCGAACAGTAATTGGCGGACTAATACAGTACTGTGTAATAATAATAATAATAATAATTAACGGTTTATTGAAAGAGCTTGGCAGCCAAAAGGCTGAAAATATACAGTTACATATTTGGGGAATGGGTTGCGAATTACAAATAATATACAAGTAACATAAGTGACACAAATAAGACATATAATAACTTAGATGGGGAAAAGCTCAGACTACAGTTCATTTCAACATAGTGACAGTGTAAGGAGCAGTGTTTACTGGGAGTGAATACACTGATTTATTACAAGTTATTGATAATTTTTACAATGGTTGGGACTGGGCTGTTCTTATAGCGATCAGTTCGTGCACGTATGGGCTGGATGCGGTTGTGGTGTGTATGTGTATGTGTGTGTGTGTGTGTGTGTGTGTGTGTGATATCTCTCTATCTCCGTGTATCTGCCAACATGTCTGCCTCCACCCCTCAGTCTCTCTCACTATCTCTCCTTGCCTATTTGTTTCCTGTCTCACTCTCTTCGTCTCTCTCTCTCTCTATCTCACTCTCTCTCTCCGTCTCCCTCTCTCTCTTCCTCCGTCTTCCTAAAACACACACACACACACACACACACACACACACACACACACTACACTTACACCTACACTCCTTCAAAACACACACACACACACACACACACACACACACACACACATCCCACACTACACTCACACATACACCTACACTCCCTTCAAAACACACACACACACACACACTAAACTCACACAAACACCTACTAGACTTATACTCCCTTCAACTCTCTCTCTCTCTCACACACACACACACACACACACACACACACACACACACACACACACACACCATTCATAACTCATTGTCTTTCATCACAACATTAAAACGTCCCAACCATTACCTTCAAAAACTCATTTAGGACAATCCTTTTTACAGCACCCTGACCATTAATCTCTCGCCTGTCGCTACATATAGGGCAGACCCATAAGGGCCCCAACATCATCAGCTGACGCGTCGGAAAACGTTTGTAGCACAGTGAGAGGAGACAGGAATATTTTTAAAAGAATGAATCGAGAGGAAAACGTTTTTGATGTTTGACGAGAGGAAAACGTTTTTGATGTTTGATGAGAGGAAAAGACGTTTATTGGTGTCTGCTGAGAGGAAAAGACGTTTATTGGTGTCTGCTGAGAGGAAAAGACGTTTATTGGTGTCTGCTGAGAGGAAAAGACGTTTATTGGTGTCTGCTGAGAGGAAAAGACGTTTATTGGTGTTTGCTGAGAGGAAAAGACGTGTATTGGTGTCTGCTGAGAGGAAAAGACGTTTATTGGTGTCTGCTGAGAGGAAAAGACGTTTATTGGTGTCCGCTGAGAGGAAAACATTTATTGGTGTCTGCTGAGAGGAAAACATTTATTGGTGTCTGCTGAGAGGGAAACATTTATTGGTGTCTGCTGAAAGGAAAACATTTATTGGTGTCTGCTGAAAGGAAAAGACGTTTATTGGTGTCTGCTGAGAGGGAAACATTTATTGGTGTCTGCTGAGAGGGAAACGTTTATTGGTGCCTGCTGAGAGGGAAACATTTATTGGTGTCTGCTGAGAGGGAAACATTTATTGGTGCCTGCTGAGAGGGAAACGTTTATTGGTGCCTGCTGAGAGGGAAACGTTTATTGGTGTCTGCTGAGAGGGAAACATTTATTGGTGTCTGCTGAGAGGAAAAACACTTCTATTGGTGTCTGCTGAAAAGACGAAACATTGATATCAACAACTACAACAACATCAATGACCAAAAACAATAATTACGAAAACAACAGCAACTTCAACAGTATAAAACAACAAAAACAACAACACCTACAATTTCACAACCATAAAATAAACAAAAAAACAACAACTTCAAGATAACAAAACAACAAAAAAACAATTAAAAAATATAAAACAACAAAAACAAAACAAAAACAACAGTGCACCTAAACCAACAACATAACACCAACAAATAAAATAAAAACAACTACAACAACTACAACCTCTGGCGGACAGTAAGGAAGAGAGGGTAATGGGGGCCGCGGTTTTAATTCCAGGAAGGGAGAAGAAGAAGTCTTGCCAAATTGTCGAGTTACAACTTGAGAGAGAAGGAGAGAGAGAGAAGGAGAGAGAGAGAGAGAGAGAGAGAGAGAGAGAGAGAGAGAGAGAGAGAGAGAGAGAGATATAAAATGGAAGAATCAGTTGATACATAGAGAGAAAAAGAGAGAAGTGATAAATCAGCGAAGAGATGAATAAAAAGAAAGATAGAGAAAGGAAGAAAGAGAGGTGGAAAAGACAAGAAATAACAGATAAACAAATAAAAGCTTAAACATAAAGAAAGAAAATAATTCACAAGAATCATATATTATCACACACACACACACTCACTCTCTCTCTCTTTCACTCTCTCTCTCTCTCTACCTTTGTGATAATTACCCTTTCTTCTTGTCTTCTTTGTCCTCTCCCTATTTTTAATTACTCTCTACCTCTCTCATCTGTGATCACGAAATTAATTGATGTTTCACTTCCAAATCCTCTTACTAGTCTCTCTCTCTCTCTCTCTCTCTCTCTCTCTCTCTCTCTCTCTCTCTCTCTCACTCACTCACTTGGATCGTTTGGTATATCTTTCTTCCTATTTTTCCCGTCTCTTTTTATTTATTTTTTTGTCTGTCTGCCTCTCGTTCTCTAACACTTCCGCCCCCTTATCTCTCTCTTTCCTTGTCTCACTTCTATATATTCAATCATCCCCCCCTCCTCTCCTTTTCTCTATTATCGCTTCCATCTCTCTCTCTCTCTCTCTCGTTCGTAAGGGACAAAAAGCCTCACAAGGAAGAGACGACCATTAAGAGATTTCTTGCTATGTGATACAAAAATAGGTTAAGCCGGAGTGGCTCTCTCTCTCTCTCTCTCTCTCTCTCTCTCTCTCTCTCTCTCTCTCTCTCTCTCTCTCTCTCTCTCCTCTCTCCCCGTCTCTAATTTTATTCAATTTCCCTTTTACCCCATTCCTCCATTCATTACATTCCTCCCTCCTTCATTCTATCCCTCTTTCCCTCCTCTCTTTCTATCCTTCTCTCCCTCCAGTCACTACATTCCTTCCTCTTTCCCTCTTTCATTCTGTCCTTCTCTCCTTCCATCACTCCTTCCCTTCCTCCTTCTCTCCCTCCATCACCCCCGCCTTCCTTACATAATATTACCCTTCCTCTTATCTTTATCATGCCTTAATTATCGACTCATCTTTTCTCTACTTTGTATCTTGAGAGAGAGAGGGAGAGAGATATCGTCTTAGCTTGGAGTGTTAGTTTGGAGTGTCAGCTTGAAGTGTCACCTTGGAGTGTTAGTTTGGAGTGTTAGTCTGGAGTGTTAGCTTGGAGTGTTAGCTTGGAGTGTCAGCTTGACGTGTAAATTTTGAGTGTTAGTTTGGAGTGTCAGCTTGGAGTGTCAGGTTGACGTGTTAGCTTTGAGTGTTAGTTTGGAGTGTCAGCTTGGAGTGTTAGCTTGGAGTGTCAGCTTGGAGTGTTAGCTCGTCAGAAGCACCCTGGAGTGAGAGAAAAAGCTGGCCCGGCATCATTAAAAGGCGGAGATGAGAAGCGGAGATATTAATCGCTGGGTGATAAGTGATGCTAGAGACGACGTGTGGAGGGAGAGACGTGTGGAGGGAGGGACGTGTGGAGGGAGGGACGTGTGGAGGGAGGGAGGGACGTGTGGAGGGAGGGACGTGTGGAGGGAGGGAGGGACGTGTGGAGGGAGGGACGTGTGGAGGGAGGGAGGGACGTGTGGAGGGAGGGACGTGTGGAGGGAGAGACGTGTGGAGGGAGGGAGGGACGTGTGGAGGGAGGGAGGGACGTGTGGAGGGAGAGACGTGTGGAGGGAGGGACGTGTGGAGGGGGGGACGTGTGGAGGGATGGAGGGACGTGTGGAGGGAGGGAGGGACGTGTGGAGGGAGGGACGTGTGGAGGGAGGGACGTGTGGAGGGAGGGAGGGACGTGTGGAGGGAGGGAGAGACGTGTGGAGGGAGGGACGTGTTGAGGGAGAGAGGGACGTGTGGAGGGACGGAGGGACGTGTGGAGGGACGGAGGGAGGGAGGGTCGACGTGTGGAAAGAGGGAGGGAGGGAGGGTCGACGTGTGGAAGGAGGGAGGGAGGGAGGGTCGACGTGTGGAAGGAGGGAGGGAGGACGAGTGGAGGGAGGGAGGGAGGGAGGGAGGGAGGGAGGGAGGGAGGACGTGTGGAGGGAGGGAGGGACGTGTGGAGGGAGGGAGGACGTGTGGAGGGAGGGAGGGACGTGTGGAGGGAGGGAGGGACGTGTGGAGGGAGGGAGGGACGTGTGGAGGGAGGGAGGGAGGGAAGACGTGTGGAGGGAGGGAGGGACGTGTGGAGGGAGGGAGGACGTGTGGAGGGAGGGAGGGAGGACGTGTGGAGGGAGGGAGGGACGTGTGGAGGGAGGGACGTGTTGAAGGAGGGATAGAGGGAGGGAAGGGTTGACGTGTGGAAGGACGGAGGGAGGGAGGACGTGTGAAGGGAGGGAGGGAGGGAAGACGTGTGGAGGGAGGGAGGGAGGACGTGTGGAGGGAGGGAGGGAGGGAGGGAGTTTTAAAGGCTGTTCTTATAATGTAGCACTTTTAGAGGGATATAAAGTAAGAATTTAAGTGTATTTTTAAAAGGGTCCATTCTCTCTCTCTCTCTCTCTCTCTCTCTCTCTCTCTCTCTCTCTCTCTCTCTCTCTCTCTCTCTCCTTCATAATATGCTAACCCCAACATCCATTACCACGATCTAAACCAATAGCCAACAGTGATTACGGTGATTGAAATATCTTTTATATCTCTCAGTCATCAGGAGTTGGTAATGATTTGCTAATCTTATTGTAGAGGGCGTGATGGTCTCTCTCTCTCTATCTCTCTCTCTCTCTCTCCATTTATATAACTCTCATACTTTCCCTTCTTTTTCCTTCTTCCCTTACATCCCACCACGTTCTTCTTACCTCCCCATCCTCCCCCTTCCCTTCCTCTATCCTCCCTTTCTCCCTTTCCTCCATATATCCCTATGCTTTACTTCCCCCCTGTCTCTCTCCTGTTCTCTTCCTTCCCTCTGCCTCATACCATCCCTTCCTCTCACCTTCTCTTCCACCATCTTCAACCCACCTCTCCCCACTTCCTCTCACCCATCCCTTCCCTCTCATCCACCCCTCTCACTCCCTCCTCCCCACACCAATATCAGACCCTCTACACCCCCCATGGGAGGCTTCTAGTTCAAGTGGAAACATCCTGGAAAAGAGAAAGGCTTCCGAATCCTCCTTTTGTCCCCCTTACGATAGCCAGAGGGTCTCGCAGGTCAGATAGGACGATAGCCACAGGGTCTCGCAGGCCAGATAGGACGATAGCCAGATCTTACCGGCCAGAATTCGCTCTATTTCTTTCATACATTCTCTCTCTTTTTTTTCGTGTAGAGCGTAAGTGTGTGTGTGTGTGTGTGTGTGTGTGTGTGTGTGTGTGTGTGTGTGTGTGTGTGTGTGTCGTTTCGGTATACATACATACATACTTACATGCATACATATAGTGAACACACACACTCCCCTCCCCGTTACAAACACACATACACAAACTCCCTTTCCGTCACAAACACACACACACACACACACTCACCCTTCCCACCAGAAACACACATACACACACTCCCCTTCCCGTCACAAACACACATACACACACACACACACACACACTCCTCTCCCCGTCACAAACACACATACACACACACACACACACTCCTCTCCCCGTCACAAACACACATACACACACTCCCCTCCCCGTCACAAACACACATACACACACTCCCCTCCCCGTCACAAACACTCCCCTCTCTGTCACAAACATGCATGCACACACTCCCCTCCGTCACAAACATACATACACACACTCCTCTCTGTAATGATTGTTTATCAGACAATAGCTTACAGCTCAGAGAAGACCAACACATAACAGTAGGTAGATGCACAAGTGTACACCCAGGTAAGTTGACCCACCCTTCGTGATGGAAGGGAGATTAAGACCTGACCCAGCAGAGGTCTCGGTCACAACGAAACAGAGTTCTCACAGCCAAGTGATTAGTCAAACCGGCGTCATGACCGTGTTAACTCATGAAACTACACTCCAGCCTGCACCACACACCTGATCAAACACAGCTGTCTCGACACACCCAGATTAGTGTAAATTAGTGACGACATCTGCCGTCCTGACACCGCCAATATAAGGGGCCGACAGCTCCATCCCAAAGACAGAAAAGGGAGAGACAGAACTCAGTGCAGTCGGGGTCACACTTGTCACAATTCGATCTCGGGAGGGGGACTTCCCTTCCCAGCACCGAGTCCCCAGCTAGCAGAGTCTCCCACAGGAGACAGAGTCCAGCACCCACCGGGACCACTCGCATCAGCAGCACCTGCAGATAGATACCCCAGCCGCTGGGCCTCCCTCAGGTCACACATGAGTCTTTGTCAGAGCGATCCAAAGGGTGAGTTACTTACGGTGGGAAGTGTATCCATTTCATGTTTGTGGCCGAGAGTCATTGTCGAGTAACATAAATAAAATGATTTATTAGTGTGTCCATGCTATTCAGTTACCCAATAAATAGCTGTACTTAAAATTGGTGTTTAGAAGTTTTCCCCTAAGAATATAATACCAAGTTCAATAACTAATCGGCCAAACATTCCTGACTTTACAATCTTACAACTAAATAACTCTTACTTTATCTTCCTACCTTACTTTACACTCATTATACCTCCCCGTAACAAACATACATACACATACTCCTCTCCCCGTCACAAACACACATACACATACTCCCCTCCCCGTCACAAACACACATACACATACTCCCCTCCCCGCCACAAACATACATACACATACTCCTCTCCCCGTCACAAACACACATACACACACTCCCTTCCCATCAAAAACACACATTCCCTCATCACAAACACACACACATCCTTCCCGTCACAAACACACATACACACACACTCCCCTCCCCGCCACAAACACACATACACATACTCCTTTCCCCGTCACAAACACACATACACACACTCCCCTCCCCGCCACAAACACACATACACACACACACTCCCCTCCCCGTCACAAACATACATACACACACACTCCCCTCCCCGCCACAAACACACATACACATACTCCTCTCCCCCGTCACAAACACACATACACACACTCCCCTCCCCGTCACAAACACACATACACACACACTCCCCTCCCCGTCACAAACATACATACACACACACCCCCGTCACAAACATACATACACACACACACTCCCTTCCCATCAAAAACACACATTTCCTCATCACAAACACACACACACACACACACCCTTCCCGTCACAAACACACATACACACACACTCCCCTCCCCGCCACAAACACACATACACATACTCCTCTCCCTGTCACAAACACACATACACACACTCCCCTCCCCGTCACAAACATACATACACACACACACTCCCCTTCCCGTCACAAACACACACACACACACACACCCTTCGTCACAAACACACATACACACACACTCCCCTCCCCGCCACAAACACACATACACATACTCCTCTCCCCGTCACAAACACACATACACACACTCCCCTCCCCGTCACAAACACACATACACACACACTCCCCTCCCCGTCACAAACATACATACACACACACACTCCCCTTCCCGTCACAAACACACACTCCCCTCCCCGTCACAAACACACATACACACACACTCCCCTCCCGCCACAAACACACATACACACACTCCCCTCCCCGTCACAAACACACACACACACCCGTCACAAACGAGAGGCCACGAGTACCCTGGTTAAGCTATGGGCCAGTTTATTTATACTATTTACCACTGTCGACCTAACTGGTGACCTGGAGCGATTGGTTGTGTTTTTGGCTAATGGCTAACCTAACCTAACCTAACCTAACGTGACCTGACTTGACCTAACCTAAACTAACTTAAACCAACCTATTCTAACCTAAATTTAACTTAACCTAAATTTAACCTAATCTAACCTAACCTAAATTTAACCTAATCTAACCTAACCTAAATTTAACTTAAGCTAAATTTAACTTAACCTAACATTAACCTAACCTGACCTGACTTACTCTAACCTAAATTATCTTAAGCTAACCTGACCTAACTAAACCTGAATTAATTTTAACCTAACCTAACCACACACTATGTTAAACCTTCGATAAACCAGAGGAATTGAAGGTCGGTCAAGAGGTGTATTAAGAGAGTGATAAACCAGGCAAAGGTGAGAGGTGTGTGGATCAGGTGTGTGGAGCAGGTGTGTGCAGCAGGTGTGTGGATCAGGTGAGAGTGTGTGGATCAGGTGTGTGGAGCAGGTGTGTGGATCAGGTGTGTGCAGCAGGTGTGTGGATCAGGTGTGTGCAGCAGGTATGTGGATCAAGTGTGTGGAGCAGATGTGAGGATCAGGTGAGTGTGTGTGGATCAGGTGAGAGTGTGTGGATCAGGTGATGATGTATGGATCAGTTGAGGAAGTGTGGATCAAGTGTGGGGATCAGGTGTGTAGATCAGGTGAGGATGTGTGGATCAGGTGTGTGGAGCAGGTGTGGGGATCAGGTGTGTAGATCAGGTGAGGATGTGTGGATCAAGTGTGTGGAGCAGGTGGAGGTGTGTGGATCAGGTGGAGTTGTGTGGATCAGGTGTGTGGAGCAGGTGTGGGGATCAGGTGTGTAGATCAGGTGGAGGTGTGTGGATCAGGTGGAGTTGTGTGGATCAGGCATGTGGATCAGGTGGAGGGGTGTGGATCAGGTGAGGATGCGTGGACCGGGTAGAGGAGTGTGGATCAGGTGGGTGCATATGAACTAGAGGGGGTAAGTGGAACAGGTGGGGGTGAGCATAAAGTGGGTGCAAATCTCTCTCTCTCTCTCTCTCTCTCTCTCTCTCTCTCTCTCTCTCTCTCTAACAACCTAACCACCCAAAGGCCTCGTACTAACCACCCAATTAACCAAGACGTCGTAAACACTTTATTTGGCACTGGCTCTCACTACACACTGTATCACTCTGCCTGTATAAGGTGTATGGTTGTATGAGCATGACTGTATGAGGTGTATGGCTGTATGAGCATGAGTGTATGAGGTATATGGCTGTATGAGCATGAGTGTATGGCTGTATGAGCATGACTGTATGAGGTGTATGGCTGTATGAGCATGACTGTATGAGTGTATGGCTGTATGAGCATGACTGTATGAGTGTATGGCTGTATGAGCATGAGTGTATGAGCATGACTGTATGAGGTGTATGGCTGTATGAGCATGAGTGTATGAGCATGACTGTATGAGGTGTATGGCTGTATGAGCATGAGTGTATGAGTGTATGAGCATGACTGTATGAGTGAAATGCTGTATTAGCATAACTGTAGGAGTGTATGACTGTATGAGAATGACTGTATGAGTGTATGAGTATCAATGTCTGAGTTTATGAGTGCATGACTGTATGAGCAAGAATATCTGAGTGTATGACTGTATGAGCGTGAATGAAGGAGTGTATGCCTGTATGAGCATGATTGTGTAGGTATGACTGCAAGAATGCATTACTATATAAGTGTATGAACATGACTATATGAGTGTATGACTGTATGAGCGTGAATGTATGAGAATCTGGGCATGACTGTATGACTAAATGAGTGTATGAGCATGACTGTATGAGTGTTTGACTGCATAACTGCATTACTGTATGACTGTATAAATGTGAGAAATTTAGTATTGTACCCTTCCGTCTGTCCGAAGATGCGGCAAAAAGATGGAGTTTTAAAGGATCGTGGCTTAATTTTTTTATACCTAAAGATCAAAAAGAGAGAGAGAGAGAGAGAGAGAGAGAGAGAGAGAGAGAGAGAGAGAGAGAGAGAGAGAGCATTCATCAACATCCCCAAATACATGTTAATCCTTCACCTGGTCAATAACAAGCCTCTCTCTCTCTCTCTCTCTCTCCATTACCATTGTTTACTTCCAGGATATGGCTCTTAAAAGATTCCTCCGGGAGTTTCTCAAGGGAGGTAATGTGCTCTCGTTGCCTTATTAACAGCGGGGTGAGACAAGCAGTACATGGGTCATATTCTTTCATGAGTGTTTCCTTCTCTTCTAGGAGGGCTAAGGGGTAACTGGGGGCTAAGGGGTAACTGGGGGCTAAGGGGTAACTGGGGGCTAAGGGGTAACTGGGGGCTAAGGGGTAAATGAGGGCTAAGGTGTGACTGGGGGCTAAGGTGTGACTGGGGGCGAAGGGGTGACTGGGGGCTAAGGGGTGACGAGGCTAAGGTTTTGTTGGGGGCTAAGGGAATAATGAGTTGGACATTGTGGGTAAAGGGGAGTCGGGTAAGGGGTGTTAAGTCTGTTTTTTTTTTTTTGATGGCTAAGGTGTTGCTGGGAGCTAAAGAGGGTGTTGGTAGCAAGGGAAGTCTCTCTCTCTCTCTCTCTCTCTCTCTCTCTCTCTCTCTCTCTCTCTCTCTCTCTCTCTCTCTGCTTCCCTTCTTTATTAGTATGTCTTTTGTTTATATTCATCATCCATTTCCTCCTTTTAATATTGTTCTTCCATTGTTATTTTCTAATATTTGTAACTTGTCTTTTAGAAGGCAAATTAGTTCACATTCTGTTGACATTTTGATGCTACATTAAACTCTCACTTGTCTCTCCCTCGCTCTTACTTTCACCTCTCTCTTACTTTTAATTCTACTTTCTCTCCTTACAGTCACCTCTTTCTATCACTCTTACTTTCGCTTCTCTCAATTACTCTTACTTTCATTCCTCCTCTCTCTCTCTCTCTCTCTCTCTCCATTCCTCTTACACTCATCTCTTTCTATCACCCTTACTTTCACCGCTCTCACTGACTCACCCTTGACATGGCGCTACTTTCACTGAAGGACAGTTGCTCTCGTCCCTACACACTTCAGCACTGACATGTGTTCCACTCTCGCTGTCAAAACTCGGGACACCATTCAACTGTGTTATATTTATTCTGAATATTCCGCATTTTTCTTATTTTTTTTTACATTAATGATGATAATGATGATGATGATGATGATGATGATGATGATGATCATGATAATGATGATAATAATAATAACCATCATCAACAGCAACCACTATCACAACTATCACCATTCATTAAGCACTATCACAACTACCACCATTCATTAGAAATACATATTACCATCAACAACAACCACTATCACAAATACCACCATTCATTTAGACACACATATTCACTTTCATCAACAACAACCACAACTACCACCATTGATTCGACACACATACTCGCGTGCATAAAACAAGACAACAAACATTTATGTCTACCATCCCTCGCACGAGGCATCTACATGAAACAAACAAATTAACAAAAATAAATGACATATATCACTTGTTCCAACAATGTACAACAGCTGGGGAAAGAATCTAGGTCGCAACTCCCAAAGTCTTGAGAAAATTACTAATGTGTCTGTGTGGGAGGGAGAGGTGGTGTGTGTGGGAGGGTAAGGTGGTGTGTGGGAGGGTGAGAGGGTGTGTGGGAGGGTGAGAGGGGTGTGTGGGAGGGTAAGGTGGTGTGTTGGAGGGTGAGAGGGGTGTGTGGAAGGGTGAGAGGGGTGTGTGGGAGGGTGAGAGGGGTGTGGGGGAGGGGAAGGTGGTGTGTGGGAGGGTGAGAGAGGTGTGTGTGAGGGTAAGAGGGGTGTGTGGGAGAGGAAGGTGGTGTGTGGGAGGGTGAGAGAGGTTTGTAGGAGGGTTGGGGGTGTTGGAGGGTTACGGGGTGTGGGAGGATTACGGGGTGTGGGAGGGTGAGAGGGGTGTGTGGGAGGGTGAGAGGGTGGTGTGTGGGAGGGTGAGAGGGGTGTGTGGAGGGTGAGGGGTGTGTGGGGGTGAGGGGTGTGTGGGAGGGTGAGAGGGGTGTGTGGGAGGGTGAGAGGGGTGTGTGGGAGGGTGAGAGGGGTGTGTGGGAGGGTGAGAGGGGTGTGTGGAGGGTGAGAGGGGTGTGTGGGAGGGTAAGGTGGTGTGTGGGAGGGTGAGAGGGGTGTGTGTGAGGGTGAGAGGGGTGTGTGGGAGGGTGAGAGGGGGTGTGGGAGGGTGAGAGGGGTGTGTGGGAGGGTGAGAGGGGTGTGTGGGAGGGTGAGAGGGGGTGTGGGGAGGGTGAGAGGGGGTGTGGGAGGGCGAGAGGGGTGTGTGGGAGGGCGAGAGGGGTGTGTGGGAGGGTTAGGGGGTGTGTGGGAGGGTGAGAGGGGTGTGTGGGAGGGTGAGAGGGGGGTGTGTGAGGGTGAGAGGGTGGTGGGAGGGTGAGAGGGGGTGTGGGAGGGTGAGAGGGGTGTGTGGGAGGGTGAGAGGGGTGTGTGTGTGAGGGTGAGAGGGGGTGTGGGAGGGGGAGAGGGGGGTGGGGGCGAGGGTGAGAGGGGGGTGGGGGAGGGTGAGAGGGGGGTGGTGTGGGAGGGTGAGAGGGGTGTGTGGGAGGGTGAGGGGGTGTGTGGGAGGGTGAGAGGGAGGTGTGGGGGGGGAGGGGTGGTGGGGGGTGAGAGGGGGTGTGGGAGGGTGAGGGGGGGTGTGGGAGGGTGAGAGGGGTGTGTGGGGGGGTGAGGGGGGTGTGGGAGGGTGAGAGGGGGGTGTGTGGGAGGGTGAGAGGGGGTGTGGGAGGGTGAGGGGGTGTGTGGGAGGGTGGAGGGGGGTGTGGGAGGGGGAGAGGGGGGGGTGGGGGGGGAGGGGGTGGGGAGGGTGAGGGGGTGTGTGGGAGGGTGAGAGGGGTGTGTGGGAGGGTGAGGGGGGTGTGGGGGGGAGGGGGTGGGGGGGGGGTGGGGGGTGTGGGGGGAGAGGGGGGGTGTGGGGTGGAGGGGGGTGTGGGGGGGTGGAGGGGGGTGTGGGAGGGTGAGGGGGTGGGGGGGTGGGAGGGGGGGTGTGGGAGGGGAGGGGGTGTGTGGGAGGGGGAGGGGGGTGTGTGGGGGGGAGAGGGGGTGTGGGAGGGTGAGGGGGTGGGGGAGGGGAGGGGTGTGTGGGAGGGTGAGGGGGGTGGTGGGAGGGTGGAGGGGGGTGGGTGGGAGGGGTGGGAGGGGGGGGTGGGGAGGGTGAGGGGGGGGTGGGGGGAGGGGTGGGGAGGGGGGTGTGGGAGGGGTGAGGGGGGTGGTGGGAGGGTGAGGGGGTGTGTGGGAGGGTGGAGGGGGTGTGTGGGGGGTGAGGGGGGTGGGGAGGGGGAGGGGGGTGTGGGAGGGTGAGGGGGGTGTGTGGGAGGGTGAGGGGGGTGTGGGGGGGGTGAGAGGGGTGGTGGGAGGGGGGAGGGGGGGGTGTGGGAGGGGGAGGGGGTGTGGGAGGGTGAGAGGGGTGGTGTGGGAGGGGGAGGGGGGGTGGGGGGTGGGAGGGGGTGTGGGGGGTGGAGGGGGGTGTGGGGGGGGAGGGGGGTGGTGGGGAGGGGGAGGGGGTGGTGTGGGAGGGTGAGAGGGGTGGGTGGGAGGGTGAGGGGGTGTGGGGAGGGTGAGGGGGGTGTGGTGGGGGGGTGGGGGGGTTGGGGGGGGGTGGGGGGGGGAGGGGGGTGTGGGAGGGTGAGAGGGGGGTGTGGGAGGGTGAGAGGGGTGTGGGGGAGGGTGGGGGGGGGGGTGGGGGGGGGGGGGGGGGTGGGGAGGGTGGAGGGGTGGGTGGGGGGGGAGGGGGTGTGGGGAGTGTGTGGGGGGGGTGTGGGAGGGGGAGGGGGGTGTGGGGGGGGAGGGGGGGGGTGGGAGGGGGGGGGGGGGGTGGGGGGTGGTGGGAGGGGGGGGGTGGTGGGAAGGTGGAGGGGGGGTGGGGGGGTGAGGGGGGGGGTGGGGGGGGTGGGGGGGGTGTGGGGGGTGGGGGTGGGTGGGGGGGGGGGTGGGGAGGGGGGGGGGGTGGGGAGGGGGAGGGGGGTGGGTGGGAGGGGAGGGGGGGGGGGGGGGAGGGGGTGGGGGGGGGGGGGTGGGAGGGGGGAGGGGGGTGGTGGGGGTGGGGGGGGGGTGGGGGGTGGGGGGGGGGGGGGTGGGGGGGGAGGGGGGTGTGGGGGGGAGGGGGGTGTGTGGGGGGGGAGAGGGGTGGGGTGGGGGGGGGGGGGGGGGTGGGGGGGGAGGGGGGTGTGGGGGAGGGGGAGGGGGGTGTGGTGGGAGGGGAGAGGGGGGTGTGGGGGGGGGAGGGGGGTGGGGGGGGGAGGGGTGTGTGGGAGGGGGAGGGGGTGTGGGTGGGGAGGGGGTGGGGGGGGGGGGGGTGGGGGGGGGTGGGGGGGGGAGAGGGGTGTGTGGGAGGGTGAGGGGGGTGTGTGGGAGGGGGAGGGGGTGTGTGGGAGGGTGGAGGGGGTGGTTGGCAGGGGGAGGGGGTGTGTGGGAGGGGGAGGGGGTGTGGGGGGGAGGGGGTGGGGAGGGGGGGTGTGGGGAGGGTGAGGGGGTGGGGGGGTAGTGGGAGGGGGGCCAGAGGGGTGTGTGGGAGGGTGGGAGGGTGAGAGGGGTGTGAGAGGGGTGTGTGGGAGGGTGAGAGGGGTGTGTGTGAGGGTGAGAGGGGTGTGTGGGAGGGTGAGAGGGGTGTGTGGGAAGGTAAGGTGGTATGTGGGAGGGTGAGAGGGGTGTGTGGGAGGGTAAGAGGGGTGTGTGTGAGGGTGAGAGGGGTATTGGGAGGTTAAGGTGGTGTGTGGGAGTGTGAGAGGGGTGTGTGGGAGGTGTGAGAGGGGTGTATGTGAGGGTGAGAGGGGTGTGTGGGAGGGTGAGAAGGGTGTGTGGGAGGGTAAGGTGGTGTGTGGGAGGGTGAGAGGGGTGTGTGGGAGGGTGAGAGGGGTGTGTGGGAGGGTGAGAGGGGTGTGTGGGAGGGTGAGAGGGGTGTGTGGGAGGGCGAGGGGGGGTGTGGGAGGGCGAGAGGAGTGTGTGGGAGGGTGAGAGGGGTGTGTGGGAGGGTGAGAAGGGTGTGTGGGAGGGTGAGAGGGGTGTGTGGGAGGGTGAGAGGGGTGTGTGGGAGGGTGAGAAGGGTGTGTGGGAGGGTGAGAGGGGTGTGTGGGAGGGTGAGAAGGGTTTGTGGGAGGGTGAGAGGGGTGTGTGGGATAAATAAAATGAGTGGAATACTATTCCATTGTTGAAAATATAAGACCAAGAAAATGGAAAAGAGGGTTCGTGACAGTACACATCCTTCTTTTAACCCCGTTTGAATGGGGAAGAACTCAGACTGAGTGCCATTGTGTAAGACACTGCCGTTCATGCCATCATGGAGTTGCCAGAGGGGTTCCCTGTTGACCGAGTCGAACACCTGGGTTAGGTCGATAAAGGCCATGTACAGGTCACGACGCTGTCCTCTGCACTTTTCCTGTATCTGACAGGCAACAAAGATCATGTCAGTGGTGCCACATGATGGTCTAAAGCCACATTGAGATTCTGGGAGGAAATTTTCTGCCTCAGGAAGAAGTCTGTTTAGGAGGATTCGGGCGATAATCTTGCCAGCTACGGACAGCAGCGAGATCCCGCGGTATTTGCCACAGAGAGACCGGTCTCCCTTGTTCTTATAAATATTGGCGGATTTCCTCCTTTTCACATAATATATTGTCCAGGAGACAGTGGAGTTGGCTGGTAAGCAGAGGTTCACTATAACACTACCACATGCTCACCATAACACTACCACATGTTCACCATAACACCACCACATGTTCACTACAACACTACTATGGTACATGTTCACTATAACACCACCACATGTTCACTATAACACCACCACATGTTCACTATAACACTACTACATGTTCACCATAACACCACCACATGTTCACTATAACACTACTATGGTACATGTTCACTATAACACTACCACATGCTCACCAAAACACCACCACATGTTCACTATAACACTACTATGGTACATGTTCACTATAACACCACGACATGTTCACTATAACACCACCACATGTTCACTATAACACTACTATGGTACATGTTCACTATAACACCACGACATGTTCACTATAACACTACCACATGTTCACCATAACACCACCACATGTTCACTATAACACTACTATGGTACATGTTCACTATAACACCACGACATGTTCACCATAACACCACATGTTCACTATAACACTACTACATGTTCACTATAACACCACATGTTCACTATAACACCACGACATGTTCACTATAACATTACTACATGTTCACTGTAACACTACTCCTAGTTCACTATAACACCACGACACCACGCCGTTGATCAAAATTATTAAATTTTCTGTAAAAATAAATGAATAAAATGAAAACTTGATTTAGTAGAATACTTAACCTAATCATAATTATCATCATTAATTATTAGTATTATTTCTGTTCACATGTCTTTTCACAGCTTCATAACGTTCATTACTATGCGTTATTAAACAACACTCATACATTCATCTATACATAATTAAACATCACAACAACCAACGAAACACAACACCCACCCCCCTAAACACAACCAAAACACAGTACCCACCCACCTAAACACAACACCCACCCCCCCTAAACACAACCAAAACACAGTACCCACCCCCTAAACACAGCCAAAACACAGTACCCACCCACCTAAACACAACCAAAACACAGTACGCACCCACCTAAACACAACCAAAACACAGTACCCACCCCCCTAAACACAACCAAAACACAGTACCCACCCCCCTAAACACAACCAAAACACAGTACGCACCCACCTAAACACAACCAAAACACAGTACCCACCCACCTAAACACAACCAAAACACAGTACCCACCCACCTAAACACAGCCAAAACACAGTATCCACCCACCTAAACACAACACCCACACCCCTAAACACAACCAAAACACAGTACCCACCCACCTAAACACCCACCCCTAAACAAACCAAACACAACACCCACCCACCTAAACACAACCAAAACACAGTACCCACCCACCTAAACACAGCCAAAACACAGTACCCACCCACCTAAACACAGCCAAAACACAATACCCACCCACCTAAACACAGCCAAAACACAGTACCCACCCACCTAAACACAACCAAAACACAGTACCCACCCACCTAAACACAACACCCACCCCCCTAAACACAACCAAAACACAGTACCCACCCACCTAAACACAACCAAAACACAGTACCCACCCACCTAAACACAACACCCACCCCCCTAAACACAACCAAAACACAGTACCCACCCACCTAAACACAGCCAAAACACAGTATCCACCCCCCTAAACACAGCCAAAACACAGTATCCACCCACCTAAACACAGTACCCACCCACCTAAACACAACCAAAATACAACACCCACCCACCTAAACACAACCAAAACACCGTATCCACCCACCTAAACACAGTAACCACCCACCTAAGCACAACCAAAATACAACACCCACCCACCTAAACAATAGTACGAAACCAAAACACCACAACACCCATCTACACACTATCCAAAGCATCACAAACACGCCATCACCAACGCGACAGGGGCAACATGTAATATTAATAGCAACAACAACAATAATAATAATAATAATAATAATAATAATAATAATAATAATAATAATAATAATAATAATAACAATAATAATAATAATAAAGACCACAATAACAACAATAACAATACTGGCGCCGGATACAGTAGCAGAAGACCCTAGACCCTTGACAGCAGCAACGCCCCTATAAACACAATATAGGGCCAGGGACAAGGGTCGTGTTGTGGTGCTGTAAAGGTGCTGTGTGGCGCTGCTCTGATTTACCTCATCTATATTATTGATCTGTGTTCATATTCTCTCTCTCTCTCTCTCTCTCTCTCTCTCTCTCTCTCTCTCTCTCTCTCTCTCATCTCTCTCTCTCTCTCTCCACCAAAAGACTTAATGCTCAAAGATATTCCGACATGACTTTTTATACCTTGTCAGAAAAATGGTTCAGGTGGAGGCGAGTATAGTTATGGTATTGTCTGTCTAGTTTCTGTCTGTTTGTCTGTCTAATCTCTGGCTGTTTGTCCGTCTATCTGTCTGGCTGTTTGTCCTTCTGTCAGTCTGTTTGTCTCTCCGTCTGTCTGGCTGCCTGTTTTGTCATCTGTTTATATGTCTGTCCGTCAGTCCACCCGTCTACCTTCCTGTGCCCGTCTATCCATATGTGTCCGTCTTTCTAATTATACAAGAGTAGAGGCTAAGCGTAATACAGCCGCCATTTTGTGTCTCGTCTTGCATTAGTCAGTTAAGTGTGCTGTTAAAACCTCTATTACGGGCAAGACAATATGACTTACGACCTTATGAGGATGTGACACGGTGATGGGAACACAAGATGGCCTAGTTATTACACTGAGACTCTAGGTAATGCCATCTCTTCATTACTAGTTACGAGAGAATATATGACTTACGACTTTCTCAGGATCCGGCACCGAGAATTTTATTATATTCTGTATATATATATAAATAATCATTATATTGTCCTTATATCATTACTATTGTTTCCTTATACGATTATAGTCACGAGAGAATAAATTAATGACTTACGACTGGCTGATTTATAAACATGGAGACATACACAACCTCCTCCTGTTATCTATTACGAGAGAAAAATAATACCTACGGGTTTCTAAGGACCTGTACATGAGAGGATATATTTAACATTAAGATAAAAATATTTCTCCCTGTTGCCACATATTACCAGGAAATGTAGTAAGATTGTTTGAGAATCTACTTGAGAACACGTCTTATTTACACCATAAGTACCGCGTCCTCCCACCAGTGTTGATACGAGAAAAAGAACTTGAGATTCTGTTATCACCTGAAGATTAAACACTGTAATATATTTCACCTGTGATTAAACAGCCTGTAACGCAACTTGAGAGAGTTACGTTAGGTTAAGGAAGGTTAGGTTAAGGTTGGTTAGGTTAAGGTAGGTTAAGGTAGGTTAGGTTAAGGTTGGTTAGGTTAAGGTAGGTTAGGTTAAGGTTGGTTAAGGTAGGTTAGGTTAAGGTTGGTTAGGTTAACGTAGGTTAGGTTAAGGTTGGTTAGGTTAGGTTATGTTACCTTAGGCTAGGTTAGGTTAGGTTAGCATTATAGTCATTAATCATCAAGTGAACCCAAAAGATTTCTTAAGGACGCAGCCAGGTAACATTTGCTCCTCCGGCAGCCTCACTGATGCATTGGATAGCGAGTTAATGAGATCAACTGTAGTAGCTAAGACGAGCCTTAAACTTTTCTCAACTGGATATTACCTCCTTCACATTGTTTACATGACTACCTGATTGAACTTGACTGAGGATAATGCAAGTTTATTGTGATGAGGCGGAGTTTGTAGCCGGGTACCGAGAAACTCTGTAGTGGCCTGAGGTTCGAATGCGGGTTTATACTGTACACTTGTTTGTTTGTTTGATTTCACTTTACTATCACTGTCATATTTTGTACATACATATTGTCTTACTGAGGCTTATAAGTTTATATTTTGATAGCACACACACACACACACACACACACACACACACACACACACACACACACATCATCTCACAGTGCTGTAAACAAAATACGACGTCCTGAAACTCTTTCCATTACCCCAGCACCACTAACTGAAAATACGCTTACGATTTATTGCTACGGCTTAGGAATAATACACATGCACATCTGAAAAACCATCACTAATATTATCTCCAGTTATCAAAGTTACGAGAAAAACTTACGACTCTTCGAGAATTTGGAGAGAGAGAGAGAGAGAGAGAGAGAGAGAGAGAGAGAGAGAGAGAGAGAGAGAGAGAGAGAGAGAGAGAGAGAGAGATGTGGTTTTATTGTCAGCTGTTGGGTTAAGGGCGATGGTGAACACTAAAAGACACATTAAATAGCGTATTTATTGTTGCCTGTCTGTCAGATATAGCGGCATACGCACATTATAGTGGTATACACACATAACGGTATACACACATTATAGCGGTATACACACATAGCGGTATACACACATTGTAGCGGTATACATATAGTGATAGGCTCTCAGGCCGCCACTTGGCTCCAAAATTCTCGTAAATTCGTCCGTTAAATTGAACCCGGCACTGAGGAAGAGAGAATGAGTCTCAGCGTAACACAGCCGCCATGTTGAATTCAGCGTAATACGGACTCCATTTGTATGTGTGGAGGCGGGCGGAGGGGGTTGGGGTGCACCAACTATCACTAACTCGAAAGCTACATTAGTGAGGGTGACAGTTATCAATTATCATATAGTTCCAGAAGATGAGTCACAGCGTAAATTCGAGGCCATTGAGAGAGAGAGAGAGAGAGAGAGAGAGAGAGAGAGAGAGAGAGAGAGAGAGAGAGAGAGAGTTATGAAGGAGGAACAATTTTAAATAGATTCTGTTGAGACAGTCACGGTGTCCTGAGCCTGTCTTAAGATGGGTCCTCACACAGCCAATTAAGGTCAAATTTCTAACTTAAGATCGTCGGTGCCTAAATGTTTGTGACCTGGTTTTATTGAACCACTTAACTGCGTTGTTTTGTTACCACTAAGAGAAAAATTTATAGTAGAATAAGTGAGTCAATTGGAAGCGTAAGTGTCTTAATATTTATGAGAAAATATTAATATACGATCTTTTGAGAATCCAATCTTTATATGGTGACTTAAGTGAGCCAGGTGTGGTAGAGGCGTCTTTATCTCAAGGTCAGAGTTAAGTGGAGGACGACCTTTTGAGAATCCATCTTTGGGTCGTAGTTTACGTGATCCATGTCGAGGTCATTGGTTTATTGTCATTTAACATAAGAAAAAATAGTCGTAAGATCCATTGAAAATCATCTTTGTGTCATGGCTTAAGTGAGAGGTTGGTGGTGTTAGGAAGGATAGGGGGGTGGGGGTGGTGTGGGGTGGTGTGGGGAGGGGAGGGGAGTAGTGTGGGGTGGGGTGGGGTGGGGTGGTGTGGGGTGGGGAGGGGAGTAGTGTGGGGTGGGGGGTGGTGGGGAGGGGAGTAGTGTGGGGTGGGGGGTGGTGTGGGGAGTAGTGTGGGGTGGGGAGGGGAGTAGTGTGGGGTGGGGGGTGGTGTGGGGTGGGGGGTGGTGTGGGGTGGGGGTGGTGTGGGGTGGGGAGTAGTGTGGGTTAGGATGGTGTGGGGTGGGGGTGGTGTGGGGTGGGGAGTAGTGTGGGGTGGGGTGGTGGGTGGTAGTGGGGTGGTGTGGGGAGGGGAGTAGTGTGGGGTGGGGGGTGTGTGGGGTGGGGAGTAGTGTGGGTTAGGATGGTGTGGGGTGGGGGTGGTGTGGGGTGGGGAGTAGTGTGGGTTAGGATGGTGTGGGGTGGGGGTGGTGTGGGGTGGGGAGAAGTGTGGGTTAGGATGGTGTGGGGTGGGGGTGGTGTGGGGAGTAGTGTGGAATGGGGAGGGGAGTAGTGTGGGGTGGGGGTGGTGTGGGGTGGGGAGTAGTGTGGGGTGGGGAGGGGAGTAGTGTGGGGTGGAGTGGGGAGTAGTGTGGGGTAGGATGGTGTGGGGTGGGGGTGGTGTGGGGAGTAGTGTGGGATGGGGAGGGGAGTAGTGTGGGGTGGGGTGGTGTGGGGTGGGGTGGTGTGGGGTGGGAGGTGGTGTGGGGAGTAGTGTGGGATGGGGAGGGGAGTAGTGTGGGGTGGGGAGGGGAGTAGTGTGGGGTGGGGTGGGGGTGGGGTGGTGTGGGGTGGGGAGGGGAGTAGTGTGGGGTGGGGTGGTGTGGGGTGGGGTGGTGTGGGGTGGGGGGTGGTGTGGGGGGTGGTGTGGGGAGTAGTGTGGGGTGGAGAGGGGAGTAGTGTGGGGTGAGGTGGGGTGGGGGGTGGTGTGGGGTGGGGAGTAATGTGGGGTGGGGTGGTGGGTGGTGTGGGGTGGGGAGTAGTGTGGTGTGGGGTGGGGAGTAGTGTGGGTTGGGGAGGGGAGTAGTGTGGGGTGGGGTGGGGTGGTGTGGGGTGGGGTGTGTGGGGTGGGGGGTGGTGTGGGGTGGGGGGTGGTGGGGTGGGGTGGGGGTGGTGTGGGGAGTAGTGTAGGGTGGGGAGGGGAGTAGTGTGGGGTAGGGTGAGGTGGGGGGTGGGGAGGGGAGTAGTGTGGGGTAGGGTGAGGTGGGGGGTGGGGAGGGGAGTAGTGTGGGGTGAGGGGTGGTGTGGGGAGTAGTGTGGGGTGGGGAGGGGAGTAGTGTGGGGTGGGGAGGCGAGTAGTGTGGGGTGGAGTGGGGTGAGGTGGGGGTGGTGTGGGGTGTGGGGTGGGGAGTGGTGAGGTGGGTTGGGGAGCAGTGTGGGGTGGGGAGTTGTGTGAGGTGGGGGAGGTAGTGGGCGGTGTACGTGGGAAGAGGAGAGATATGGAGGAGAGCGAGAGGAATGATGATGAGAGAGAAGAGGTATGAGAGGAGAGAGGGAAGCAGGAACGGAAGGTGTGACGGAAATGCCGTAGAGGGGAGAGGGGAGGGAGGGAAGAAAAGGAAGAGAAAGAGGGAGAGAGGGAGGGAGGCGTGGACCATCTAGTGAGAGGGAACATAAATCGTAATAAAGTGACGTAAAATCCATGTATGGAGAGAGAGAGAGAGAGAGAGAGAGAGAGAGAGAGAGAGAGAGAGAGAGAGAGAGAGAGAGAGTTACTATCTTTCTAACATACAGACTTCGGTTCAAACTTTCTAAAGTAAGATACTAATACACACACACACACACACACACACACACACACACACACACACACACGTACGTCCCTCAAAGAAATGTACCAGAACAAAGTTTTAGTCATGGATATATGGTGCAATATCTATTGAGCCGAGTCAAGTTGGCACACTGTGTGGGTGAAGGAAGTATGTTGGTACACAATGCGGGTGAAGGAGGTATGTTGGATTGTTGGTACACCATGTGGGTGAAGGAGTTATGTTAGTACACAATGTGGGTGAAGGAGGTATGTTGGTACACCATGTGGGTGAAGGAGGTATGTTGGATTGTTGGTACACCATGTGGGTGAAGGAGTTATGTTAGTACACAATGTGGGTGAAGGAGGTATGTTGGTACACCATGTGGGTGAAGGAGGTATGTTGGTACACAATGTGGGTGAAGGAGTTATGTTAGTACACAATGTGGGTGAAGGAGGTATGTTGGATTGTTGGTACACCATGTGGGTGAAGGAGTTATGTTGGTACACAATGTGGGTGAAGGAGGTATGTTGGTACACAATGTGGGTGAAGAAGGTATGTTGGTACACAATGTGGGTGAAGGAGGTATGTTGGTACACAATGTGGGTGAAGGAGGTATGTTGGTACACAATGTGAGTGAAGGAGGTATGTTGGATTGTTGGTACACCATGTGGGTGAAGGAGTTATGTTGGTACACAATGTGGGTGAAGAAGGTATTTTGGTACACTATGTGGGTGAAGGAGTTATGTTGGTACACAATGTGGGTGAAGAAGGTATTTTGGTACACTATGTGGGGTGAAGGAGTTATGTTGGTACACAATGTGGGTGAAGAAGGTATTTTGGTACACTATGTGGGTGAAGGAGTTATGTTGGTACACAATGTGGGTGAAGAAGGTATTTTGGTACACTATGTGGGTGAAGGAGGTATGTTGGTACACAATGTTTAGATATGCAGATAAAAAATACAATAATGGAACAACAACAAAGCCTATGAATTATTTTGGAACAATATCACGCACCATAAATAGTTCCAGTACATTATCAAGGACCACAAACAGTTCCAGTACAATATCACGGACCACGATACGGACCATTTCAGACCATTGTACCATCATCACAAAAAAACCCATGAAAAAAAAATGAAGACAAAAAGAAAGAAATGAAGTAAAAATAAACTGACTCGACTCTACTCGTTTGATTTACAATGTTATAAATTTATGTCTTATTCCCCGAGATAATTTATGCAAGAGGGTGACGATTCTTGTATACAAAAAAATGATGTGTGTGATTTAATACTTCCCTTGACGTCCATATATTTCACAACATGTCAGCTCTCATTCACAATATTCCCTACACTCCCCTTACTCACTAGTGTATGTAACAGTAGTAGTAGTAGTTGTAGTAGTAGTAGTAGTAGTAGTAGTAGTAGTAGTAGTAGTAGTAGCAATGGCGATGTATGCAATTGGCCTATCAGTGCTCCAACAAGAAATAAAGTATGAAACAACTAGGGTCAAACAAGTGGCATATGCTGATGACCTCACAGGAGCAGGAAAGGTGGAGGACATCAAAAAGTGGTGGGACCTGGTAACATCGCGAGGTCCACAAATAGGGTACCACCCAAACACCAGCAAATCCTTCCTTATCGTGAAGCCAGATAATTATGATCGGGCTGTGGAGGTTTTCGGCGAAAGTGAGGTCAAAATAACTAAGGACGGCCAAAGACATCTAGGCCCAGTAATTGGCACTACGGACTTCAAGACCCAGTACGTAGGGGGAAAGGTGAATGAGTGGGTTAGCGAAATCCATGCTCTATCGGAGATTGCTAACACAGAGCCACATGCGGCCTTTGCAGCATTCACACATGGAGTCAAGCATCGTTGGAACTACCTGATGCGTACCATCCCTGAGATCCAACCCCTCCTCCACCCTTTGGAAGAAGCAATCAGTGTCAAGTTCATTCCCACACTAGTGAAACACCACGACTTAACCCCAGTAGAAAGAACACTTCTTGCACTTCCACCAAGACTGGGAGGGATGGGACTAACTAATCCAGAGGAGATTGCTATCTCTGAACATCAAAATTCACTTAAGCTCACGGCAGCCCTCACTGACCACATAATAGCCCAGAATGCAACAGGGGAAGTGGACACCAGCGAAGTTAATAAGATCCGTAGGTCCATTACAACAGATTGGCAGCACTGCCAAAATGACATGTTGCAGCAACTATTGCTGCAGGTTCCAGAAAATTTGACAAAAAAAGTAGCTATAGCGCAGGAGGTGGGCGCCTCGAACTGGTTAACTACGTTACTGATAAGGGCAAATGGTTTCAGCCTTAACAAACTAGAATTTACAGATGCCATTGCTCTAAGGTACGGTTGGCCAGTAGATGGTTTGCCCTCCCAATGCGTGTGTGGCTATTCCTATGATGGCGATCACGCCATGGTTTGCAAGAAGGGGGGCTCCATATGCATGAGGCATGACGAGGTAAGGGATCTCACAGCAAATATGTTGAAGGAAATCTGCCGGGACGTCATGGTAGAACCGACCCTCCTTCCTCTGGATGGCGAGATCCTCCAACACAGGACTTCAAACACATCTAACGAAGCCCGTGTGGACGTCAGTGCTCGAGGATTCTGGACGCGGGGACAGCGAGCTTTCTTCGACCTCAGGATTTTTGATCCCATGGCCGTTTGTCACCGTAACCTAGCTCTCGATGCTGCGCATAGGAGGAACGAGAACGAAAAGAGAAGGGCATATGGGGAGAGAATTCAAAATGTTGATCAAGGCAGCTTCACTCCTCTAGTGTTCACAACCTCTGGTGGGATGGGCCCAAGTACAAGATGTTTCTACACCAGACTCGCGGAGCTGATCTCCGAACAGAAGCAGCAGCCCAGAAGTTACGTCACAGCCTGGATGAGATGTCGACTGTCCTTCTCTCTCCTTCGGTCGGCTTTGCTCTGCCTCAGGGGAACGAGAACTTCTGCCCTTACTCCGACAACTGCTGCAGATATTGACTATGAGGCTACAGTCACTGAATGCCGCATGGATCTGCGGCTCAACTAATTTAACACAGATAGGATAGCTTCTTATGTATTAGGATATCTAATATTAAGGTAAATAAATGGTGGCGAAGGTGTGGCTATTGGGGGAGGCTGGAGGCCACTTTAAAAAAAAAAAAAAAAAAAAAAAGTAGTAGTAGTAGTAGTAGCAGATCATCACACACACACACACACACACACACACACACATTGCATTCTCCAATTTTTTACCAACCATTTTTTTCTCAATCTTTATTTTTTTTTCGTTCTTTCACTATTTATCTCCTCTGCTCTTCCTTTCTACACTACATTAACTTGTCTAGTTGTGTTGGTGCACTATGTGGGTGAGGGAGTTATGTTGGTGCACTATGTGGGTGAGGGAGTTATGTTGGAGCGCTATGTGGGTGAAGGAGTTATGTTGGTGCGCTATGTGGGTGAAGGAGTTATGTTGGTGCGCTATGTGGGTGAAGGAGTTATGTTGGTGCACTATGTGGGTGAGGGAGTTATGTTGGTGCACTATGTGGGTGAAGGAGTTATGTTGGTGCGCTATGTGGGTGAAGGAGTTATGTTGGTGCGCTATGTGGGTGAAGAAGTTATGTTGGTGCGCTATGTGGGTGAAGGAGTTATGTTGGTGCGCTATGTGGGTGAAAGAGTTATGTTGGTGCACTATGTGGGTGAAGGAGTTATGTTGGTGCGCTATGTGGGTGAAGGAGTTATGTTGGTGCGTTATGTGGGTGAAGGAGTTATGTTGGTGCGCTATGTGGGTGAAGGAGTTATGTTGGTGCACTATGTGGGTGAAGGAGTTATGTTGGTGCACTATGTGGGTGAGGGAGTTATGTTGGAGCGCTATGTGGGTGAAGGAGTTATGTTGGTGCGCTATGTGGGTGAAGGAGTTATGTTGGTGCACTATGTGGGTGAGGGAGTTATGTTGGTGCACTATGTGGGTGAAGGAGTTATGTTGGTGCGCTATGTGGGTGAAGGAGTTATGTTGGTGCGCTATGTGGGTGAAGAAGTTATGTTGGTGCGCTATGTGGGTGAAGGAGTTATGTTGGTGCACTATGTGGGTGAAGGAGTTATGTTGGAGCGCTATGTGGGTGAAGGAGTTATGTTGGTGCGCTATGTGGGTGAAGGAGTTATGTTGGTGCACTATGTGGGTGAAGGAGTTATGTTGGTGCGCAACGTGGGTGAAGGAGTTATGTTGGTGCGCTATGTGGGTGAAGGAGTTATGTTGGTGCACTATGTGGGTGAAGGAGTTATGTTGGAGCGCTATGTGGGTGAAGGAGTTATGTTGGTGCGCTATGTGGGTGAAGGAGTTATGTTGGTGCACTATGTGGGTGAAGGAGTTATGTTGGTGCGCAACGTGGGTGAAGGAGTTATGTTGGTGCGCTATGTGGGTGAAGGAGTTATGTTGGTGCACTATGTGGGTGAAGGAGTTATATTGGTGCGCAATGTGGGTGAAGGAGTTATGTTGGTGCGCTATGTGGGTGAAGGAGTTATGTTGGTACACAATGTGGGTGAAGGAATTATGTTGGTACACTATGTGGGTGAAGGATTTATGTTGGCATACTATGTGGCTTGTGTGTAAATAGAGAGTACAGGTATAATATATGTGGCTCTGTAATAGACCTGCATGATACCTTTACATATTAATTTAGTTTTCAATGTACGTTTTTGGGATCATCTGAAGATTAGACCCCCAAGCTAGCCAAACCTAACCTAACCTAACCTAACCTAACCTAAACAAACCTAAAGTAACCTAACTTAACATAATCCCAATCTAATCAAGCGTAGCGTAACCAAATCTAACCAAACCTAATTAAATTTAACCTAAACTAACCAGACCAAACCTAACTTTACATGAACCAAAACACACCCAACTTACCACTCGCCTCCTCTCCAGCCTGTACTAACATAGCACTGTTATCACCCAGACACGCACACCACCCGCACCACAATCCCCATACAATATCTATTTCGGAGTCTCACAGTTCACTCCATTCAGCAAGACAGTTCTCCCTATAGTTACCGAGGCTAATTCTTCACTAACTACCTAACACCACATTTATCCTCTCTCGTGTAGGAGGGAAACGCTTGTCCTTTCATCTGTGTATAATGATCTGACCTCCACTCGTTAGCCACAAGCTCGAGTTCACCCCCCCCCCCCACTCTCCCCACACTCTCTCTCTCTCTCTCTCTCTCTCTCTCTCTCTCCTACGCTCGTTAGCCACAAACTGGAGTCTCTCTCTCTCTCTCTCTCCCTCTCTCTCTCTCTCTCTCTCTCTCTCTCTCCTACACGCGTTAGCCACAAGCTTGAGTTCTCCTCTTGCCCAACCCCAAGCTTGAGTCCCCTCCTCCACCTACTCCAAGCTTGGGTTCCCCCGCCCCACCCCAAGCTTGAGTCCCTTCCTCCACCTACTCCAAGCTTGAGTTCCCCCACCTCGCCATGACCTATTTTGACCTTATTTAACTTTCACTTTCACAAAACAATATTTTTTTATCTATTGCAGGAGTCACTTACCCCGCCACCCGTCCCGTCTTACCCCGCCACCCGTCCCGTCTTACCCCGCCACCCGTCCCGTCTTACCCTGCCACCCGTCCCGTCTTACCCCGCCACCCGTCCCGTCTTACCCCGCCACCCGTCCCGTCTTACCCCGCCACCCGTCCCGTCTTACCCTGCCACCCGTCCCGTCTTACCCCGTCACCCGTCCCGTCTTACCCTGTCACCCGTCCCGCCTTACCCTGCCACCCGTCCCGTCTTACCCCGCCACCCGTCCCGTCTTACCCTGCCACCCGTCCCGTCTTACCCTGCCACCCGTCCCGTCTTACCCCGTCACCCGCCCCGTCTTACCCCGTCACCCGCCCCGTCTTACCCCGTCACCCGCCCCGTCTTACCCCGCCACCCGTCCCGTCTTACCCTGCCACCCGTCCCGTCTTACCCCGTCACCCGCCCCGTCTTACCCTGCCACCCGTCCCGTCTTACCCCGTCACCCGTCCCGTCTTACCCTGTCACCCATCCCGTCTTACCCCGCCACCCGTCCCGTCTTACCCTGCCACCCGTCCCGTCTTACCCTGCCACCCGTCCCGTCTTGCCCTGTCACCCGTCCCGTCTTACCCCGTCACCCGCCCCGTCTTACCCCGTCACCCGCCCCGTCTTACCCCGTCACCCGCCCCGTCTTATCCCGCCACCCGTCCCGTCTTACCCTGCCACCCGTCCCGTCCTACCCCGTCACCCGCCCCGTCTTACCCCGTCACCCGTCCCGTCTTACCCCAACACATAATGTACAGCACTTATAGGATGAGCAATTACTGTTGTTAATAACCTTACAGATGCTGACAACACTTCATGACCCATCACACTGCTGCTGACAACACTTCACGCACCATCACACAGCTGCTGACAACACTTCACGACCCATCCCAGAGCTGCTGACAACACTTCACGCACCATCACACAGCTGCTGACAACACTTCACGCACCATCCCAGAGCTGCTGACAACACTTCATGACCCATCACACTGCTGCTGACAACACTTCACGCACCATCCTACAGCTGCTGACAACACTTCATGACCCATCCCAGAGCTGCTGACAACACTTCACGCACCATCCTACAGCTGCTGACAACACTTCATGACCCATCCCAGAGCTGCTGACAACACTTCATGACCCATCCTACAGCTGCTGACAACACTTCACGACCCATCCCAGAGCTGCTGACAACACTTCATGACCCATGCCAGAGCTGCTGACAACACTTCACGCACCATCACACAGCTGCTGACAACACTTCATGACCCATCCCAGAGCTGCTGACAACAATTCATGACCCATCCTACAGCTGCTGACAACACTTCACGACCCATCCCAGAGCTGCTGACAACACTTCATGACCCATGCCAGAGCTGCTGACAACACTTCACGCACCATCACACAGCTGCTGACAACACTTCATGACCCATCCCAGAGCTGCTGACAACACTTCATGACCCATCCTACAGCTGCTGACAACACTTCACGACCCATCCCAGAGCTGATGACAACACTTCACGACCCATGCCAGAGCTGCTGACAACACTTCATGACCCATCCCAGAGCTGCTGACAACACTTCACGCACCATCACACTGCTGCTGACAACACTTCATGACCCATCCCAGAGCTGCTGACAACACTTCACGCACCATCCTACAGCTGCTGACAACACTTCATGACCCATGCCAGAGCTGCTGACAACACTTCACGCACCATCCCAGAGCTGCTGACAACACTTCATGACCCATCCCAGAGCTGCTGACAACACTTCACGCACCATCACACAGCTGTTGACAACATTTCACGACCCATCACACAGCTGCTGCCAACACTTTACGACCCATCCCAGAGCTGCTGACAACACTTCACGACCCATCCCAGAGCTGCTGACAACACTTCATGACCCATGCCAGAGCTGCTGACAACACTTCATGACCCATGCCAGAGCTCCTGACAACACTTCATGACCCATCCCAGAGCTGCTGACAACACTTTACGACCCATCCTACAGCTGCTGACAACACTTTGCGACCCATCCTACAGCTGCTGACAACACTTCACGACCCATCCCAGAACTGCTGACAACACTTCACGCACCATCACACAGCTGCTGACAACACTTCACGCACCATCACACTGCTGCTGACAACGCTTTACGACCCATCTTACAGCTGCTGACAACACTTCACGCACCATCCTACAGCTGCTGACAACACTTCACGACCCATCACACTGCTGCTGACAACACTTTACGACCCATCCTACAGCTGGTGACAACACTTCACGACCCATCACACTGCTGCTGACAACACTTTGCGACCCATCCTACAGCTGCTGACAACACTTCACGCACCATCCTACAGCCGCTGACAACACTTCACGACCCATCACACAGTTGGTGACAACACTTCACGCACCATCACACAGCTGCTGACAACACTTTGCGACCCATCCTACAGCTGCTGACAACACTTCACGACCCATCACACTGCTGCTGACAACACTTCACGCACCATCACACTGCTGGTGACAACACTTCACGAACCATCACACTGCTGGTGACAACACTTCACGACCCATCACACAGTTGGTGACAACACTTCACGACCCATCACACAGTTGGTGACAACACTTCACGCACCATCACACTGTTGCTGACAACACTTCACACACCATTTACTCTAACATGGTTACCTTAATCATGTTTTTTGTACTTATAAAGAAACTCCCCCTTACTGAACACTACCTCACAAAGGGTATGTCATCACACACACACACACACACACACACACACTTTCTTTCCTTCTCAACCCACAACCGATAAATCTTTTTAGTCATTAGTCGAGTCGTTTACAATATTTACAAACCTCAGCAATAACCACCCTTACCTTCCCCCCCCCCCCCTCCCTTCCACTCACTTACTGAGGTCACAACAGCCGCCTCACCTCGAGATATTATTCCGGGTACCACTCTTGTAAACATCCCCCCCCCCCCCCCCACGATCAAGGTCACAGTGTCCCCCCATGACAATGTGGAAACAGGCAAATGTAGTACCCATATTCAAAAAGGGAGACAGAGCATCAGCGTCAAATTACCGGCCGATCAGTTTGACGTCAGTAGTGGGGAAATTTCTTGAATCAATTATAGCAGATAGCATCCGATCGCATCTAGAGAAAAGCAAATTAATCTACTACTCTCAACATGGGTTTACAAAGGGAAAATCTTGTCTAACAAATCTGCTGACGTTTTTTAGGAAAGTCTTCGAGGTAGTAGATAATGACGAAAATTACGATGTTATTTACTTAGACTTTATCAAAGCATTTGACAGAGTACCGCATCAGAGGCTTCTGAGAAAAATTAAGGCTCATGGTATCGAGGGGAAAGTTTTAAATTGGATAAAATCATGGCTCACCGATAGAACGCAAAGGGTCAGCGTAGATGGTGTTCAATCTGAGTGGGGCCGTGTAACCAGTGGGGTTCCCCAGGGGTCAGTACTAGGCCCACTCTTGTTCATAATCTACATAAACGATCTAGATACTGGGATCAGCAGTGACATAAGCAAGTTTGCGGATGACACCAAAATAGGGCGGCAAATTAATTCAGGGCAGGATGCAAATGCATTACAGGAGGATATAAATACACTGCAGGGGTGGTCTGAAAAATGGCAAATGAAATTCTACACCAGCAAGTGCAGCGTACTTAATATTGGAAGAACAAATACTTATAATGTATACAGCCTTAACAACATCAACCTAGAGAAGTCGACTTGTGAAAGAGACCTAGGGGTACTTGTAAGCCCGGACCTACGGCCTAGAAAACAGTGCGTTAATGTTCGAAATAAGGCAAACAGAGTATTGGGTTTTATATCTAGAAGTGTAAGTAACAAGAGTGCAGAGGTCTTATTGCAACTATATCTTGCGCTAGTCAGGCCGCACCTCGATTATGCGGTTCAGTTCTGGTGCCCCTATTATAGAGTGGATATAAATTCACTAGAGTCGGTGCAGCGAAGAATGACAAAAATGATTCCAGGACTTAGAAACCTTCCATATCAGGATAGGTTAAAGAAACTTAACTTGCATTCCCTAGAAAGACGAAGAGTGCGGGGAGATATGATAGAAGTATTTAAGTGGGTGAAAGGAATCAATAAAGGGGATATAGATAAAGTTCTTATAATATCCGAGCAGGATAGGACTCGGAGCAACGGATTCAAGTTGGATAAGTTTAGGTTTAGGAGGGAGATAGGAAAAAACTGGTTCACAAATAGGGTGGTGGACGAGTGGAACAGGCTTAGCAACTTTGTAGTAAGTGTGGGAACTCTGGAAAGTTTCAAAAGGAGGCTAGATAGATTCATGGATGATAGAGAGTGGTAGTAACTCTCGACAGGAGCTGCCATGCACAGGCCAACCGGCCTATTGCAGACTCCTTATTTTCTCATGTTCTTATGTTCTTATGTTCTTATGTTCTTATGACCAAGGTAACAGTGTCCCCCCATGACCAAGGTAACACTGTCCCCCAAGGCAACACTGTCCCCCCATGACCAAGGTAACACTGTCCCCCCCATGACCAAGGTAACACTGCCCCCCCACGACCAAGGTAACACTGTCCCCCCATGACCAAGGTAACACTGTCCCCCCATGATCAAGGTAACACTGCCCCCCATGACCAAAGTAACACTGTCCCCCCATGACTAAGGTAACACTGCCCCCCCATGACCAAGGTAAAACTGTCCCTCCCCATGACCAAGGTAACACTGTCCCCTCATGACCAATGTAACACTGCCCCCCATGACCAGGGTAACACTGCCCCCCCATGACCAACGTAACACTGTCCCCGTATGACCAATGTAACACTGTCCCCCTATGACCAATGTAACACTGCCCCCCCCCCATGACCAAGGTAACACTGTCCCCCCATGACCAAAGTAACACTGTCCCCCCATGACCAAGGTAACACAGTCCCCCTATGGCCAATGTAACACTGCCCCCCCATGACCAAGGTAACACTGTCCCCCCATGACCAATGTAACACTGTCCCCCCTATGACCAATGTAACACTGCCCCCATGACCAAGTTAACACAGTCCCCCTATGACCAATGTAACACTGCCCCCCCCCCCCTAAGTAACAACACTACAGTCATTTTCAGGCCAGGTTAAGTGTTTCTCAGTCGGTAGCTTGAGTTCCACATGGCATCGAACACCAATCTTGAAATCATAGCTCAATGTGGCATAAATAAATTAGTTACGTTTACTATCACCATGATATTGTCTCTCTTACTGTCTCTCTTTCTCTCTCATTGTCTCTCACAATATCTCACCGTCTCTCACACTATCTCACCGCCTCTCACAATATCTCACTCACCGCCTCTCACAATATCTCACTCACCGCCTCTCACAATATCTCACTCACCGCCTCTCACACTATCTCATCGTCTCTCACAATAGATCACCGTCTCTCACAATATCTCACCGTCTCTCACAATATCTCACCGTCTCACAATATCTCACCGTCTCTCACAATATCTCACAATCTCTCACAATATCTCACCGCCTCTCACAATATCTCACCGTCTCTCACAATATCTCACCGTCTCTCACAATATCTCACAATATCTCACCGTCTCTCACAATAGCTCACCGTCTCACAATATATCACCGTCTCTCACAATATCTCACCGTCTCTCACAATATATCACCGTCTCTCACAATATCTCACCGTCTCTCACAATATCTCACCGCCTCTCACAATATCTCACCGCCTCTCACCTCACCGCCTCTCACAATATATCACCGTCTCTCACAATATCTCACCATCTCTCACAATATCTCACCGGCTCTCACAATATCTCACCATCTCTCACAATATATCACCGTCTCTCACAATATCTCCCCGTCTCTCACAATATCTCACCGCTCTCACAACTCACCCCTCAAATATATCACCGTCTCTCACAATATCTCACCGTCTCTCACAATATCTCACCGTCTCTCACAATATCTCACCGTCTCTCACAATATATCACCGTCTCTCACAATATCTCACCGTCTCTCACAATATCTCACCGTCTCTCACAATATCTCACCGTCTCTCACAATATCTCACCGTCTCTCACAATATCTCACCGTCTCTCACAATATCTCACCGTCTCTCACAATATATCACCGTCTCTCACAATATCTCACCGTCTCTCACAATATCTCACCGCCTCTCACAATATCTCACCGCCTCTCACCTCACCGTCTCTCACAATATCTCACCGTCTCTCACAATATCTCACCGTCTCTCACAATATCTCACCGTCTCTCACAATATATCACCGTCTCTCACAATATCTCACCGTCTCTCACAATATCTCACCGTCTCTCACAATATCTCACCGCCTCTCACAATATCTCACCGTCTCTCACAATATCTCACCGTCTCTCACAATATCTCACCGTCTCTCTCAATATCTCATCGTCTCTCACAATAGATCACCGTCTCTCACAATATCTCACCGTCTCTCACAATATCTCACCGTCTCACAATATCTCACCGTCTCTCACAATATCTCACAATCTCTCACAATATCTCACCGTCTCTCACAATATCTCACCGTCTCTCACAATATCTCACCGTCTCTCACAATATCTCACCGTCTCTCTCAATATCTCATCGTCTCTCACAATATATCACCGTCTCTCACAATATCTCACCGTATCTCACACTATCTCACAATATCTCACCGTCTCTCACAATATCTCACCGTCTCTCACAATATATCACCGTCTCTCACAATATCTCACCGTCTCTCACAATATATCACCGTCTCACAATATCTCCCCGTCTCTCACAATATCTCACCGTCTATCACAATATCTCACCGTCTCTCACAATATCTCACCGTCTCTCACAATATCTCACCGTCTCTCACAATATCTCACCGTCTCTCACAATATCTCACCGTCTCACAATATCTCCCCGTCTCTCACAATATATCACCGTCTCACAATATCTCACCGTCTCTCACAATATCTCACCGTCTCTCACAATATCACCTCGTCTCTCACAATATCTCACCGTCTCTCACAATATCTCACCGTCTCTCACATTATATCACCGTGTCTCACAATATCTCACCGTCTCTCACAATATCTCACCGCCTCTCACAATATCTCACCGTCTCTCACAATACCTCACCGTCTCTCACAATATCTCCCCGTCTCTCACAATATCTCACCGTCTCTCACAATATCTCACCGTCTCTAACAATATCTCACCGTCTCTCACAATATCTCATCGTCTCTCACAATATCTCACCGTCTCTCACAATATCTCACCGTCTCTCACAATATCTCCCCGTTTCTCACAATATCTCACCGTCTCTCACAATATCTCACCGTCTCTCACAATATCTCACCGTCTCTCACAATATCTCACCGTCTCTCACAATATCTCCCCGTCTCTCACAATATATCACCGTCTCACAATATCTCACCGTCTCTCACAATATCACCTCGTCTCTCACAATATCTCACCGTCTCTCACAATATCTCACCGTCTCTCACATTATATCACCGTGTCTCACAATATCTCACCGTCTCTCACAATATCTCACCGCCTCTCACAATATCTCACCGTCTCTCACAATACCTCACCGTCTCTCACAATATCTCCCCGTCTCTCACAATATCTCACCGTCTCTAACAATATCTCACCGTCTCTCACAATATCTCATCGTCTCTCACAATATCTCACCGTCTCTCACAATATCTCCCCGTTTCTCACAACATCTCCCCGTCTCTCACAATATCTCCCCGTCTCTCACAATATCTCACCGTCTCTAACAATATCTCACCGTCTCTAACAATATCTTACCGTCTCTCACAAAGACAATTATTTACCAGCCTCTGCCAACAGTCACTACCACCATTACCTTTACTCTTAAATAAAAAACTCTTACAAACACCACATTTCTAACATGACAAGAATTCCATGTAACTTTTTTGGGGGCCGGGGAGGGACGTTTCACAATAACACCCCCCCCCCCCCCCCCCGCTCCCTCACAGCCTACAGGGAGTCTTATATGTCATTATTAGATAGACTACAATAATCACCTAGAGATTAGACACCTCGGCTTATTACACTCGAATGTTACCTAAGGGGGGAAAGGAATTAGGATACCTCTGATTAGGTTTGATTGGGTGAGGTTAGGTGAGATTAGGTGAGGTTAGGTTAGGTGAGGTTAGGTTAGGTTAGGGCCTCGAATCCCCCATATAGACTAAAGCCCTTCACCTCCTCCTTACCTCCCCATCAATGCACCTTTTTTTCCTTCCCATCAATATTTCCAAGACCCACTGCCCTCTGCCCCTTTGCCCCTTTCCCTCTGCAAACACAGAAACAGACAAGGACGGATACAGACAGACACAAACATGCACAGAAAGGCACAGACAGCCAGGCACAGAGACAGACAGACAAACCACACCACCGCACTACTAAAAATATCTATATACTACACAACCTTAATCCCTCTCGACAGTCAATAAAACTGGTTGTCAACTCACTCTCACCCCTCTCCCCCATCCCTCTTCTCCCTCTCCACACTTCTCACCCTACCGTCTTAACCCCTTCTTCTCCCCTCACCTCTCCCCCACTTCTTTTTTTTACTATCTTCTCTCCTCCCCCTTTCCTCTCTCGTCGCTTCTTTCCCTATCATCGTCACCCCTCTCTTCGACCCCCTCTTCCCTTCTCCTCCTCCACTCCTCCCCCGTTCAACCCTCCCCTCCCCACCCAGTCACCCCTCCCCTTATCCCCCAACTACCTCCCCCCTTACTTTCATCAGCCTAACCTAACCTCCCCCTCCTCCCCATCACCCTGCTCCCCATCACCGTGCTCCCCGTCAACCCACTTTTTGTGTGTGGGGTTTTACAGACCACTCCCCAATTATCTGGCGGATTTATCGCGGCCCTACATTTCCTGAAGGAAATTTAACGTCGTCGGTGTAATGTACAGGAGGCGTCGACGGGGTGGTGTGGCGGTCTTAATAATACTAACTGGCAACCGCGCCCGCCTCTGCCAGGTTGCCCCTCCTCTCACCCCCCCCCCCCCTCACCCATCCCTCTTCTCCTCCCCCAGTCACCCATCCCTCTTCCTCTTCCCCATTCTTCCAGCCCTCTTCCCCTCCCCCAGTCACCCATCCCTCTTCCTCTTCCCCATTCTTCCAGCCCTCTTCCCCTCCCCCATTCACCCATCCCTCTTCCTCTACCCCAGTCACCCATCCCTCTTCTCCTCCCCCAGTCTCCCATCCCTCTTCCTCTCCCCCAGTCACCCAACCCTCTTCCCCTCCCCCAGTCACCCATCCCTCTTCCCCTCCCCCAGTCACCCATCCCTCTTCCTCTACCCCAGTCACCCATCCCTGTTCCCCTCCCCCAGTCACCCATCCCTCTTCTCCTCCCCCAGTCTCCCATCCCTCTTCCCCTCCCCCAGTCACCCAACCCTCTTCCCCTCCCCCAGTCACCCATCCCTCTTCCCCTCCCCCAGTCACCCATCCCTCTTCCTCTACCCCAGTCACCCATCCCTCTTCCCCTCCCCCCTCACCCATCCCTCTTTCCCTCCCCCAGTCACCCATCCCTCTTCCCCTCCCCCAGTCACCCAACCCTCTTCCCCTCCCCCAGTCACCCATCCCTCTTCCCCTCCCCCAGTCACCCATCCCTCTTCCCCTCCCCCAGTCACCCAGCCCTCTTCCCCAGTCACCCAGCCCTCTTCCCCTCCCCCAGTCACCCAACCCTCTTCCCCTCCCCCAGTCACCCATCCCTCTTCCTCTCCCCCAGTCACCCATCCCTCTTCCCCTCCCCCAGTCACCCAACCCTCTCCCTCTACCCCAGTCACCCAACCCTCTTCCCCTCCCCCAGTCACCCATCCCTCTTCCCCTCCCCCAGTCACCCAACCCTCTTCCCCTCCCCCAGTCACCCATCCCTCTTCCCCTCCCCCAGTCACCCATCCCTCTTCCCCTCCCCCAGTCACCCATCCCTCTTCCCCCCTCCCCCAGTCACCAAAATTCGTAAGTCAAAAGTCGTCCTGAAGTTGAGGATGTGTGAGTGTATGAGACAGTATGGCTGACCCACTTAACTTACGACATAAAAGATGGATTCTGAGAGCATGGCAATATGTGTTTTTCTCTTAACTGAAGGAATCTTAACTGATTCATTTAAACTACGACACCAAGATGAATATTCCCTCAGAAGATCCCAATTTATATATATTTTACCTCTTAAGTGGACGTATCTAATTGGCCCACTTAAACATACGAGACATAAGATGGATTCTACGATGATTATACTGCTTTATTTTCCCCTTAACAATAGATATGACAAAAGAGAGAGAGAGAGAGAGAGAGAGAGAGAGAGAGAGAGAGAGAGAGAGAGAGAGAGAGAGAGAGAGAGAGTAGTTAGTAACATTCCATCTTTTAATGGAGACACACTGGGAAGTATCTAATTGGCTTCCTTAATATAAGACACAAAGATGTCGGGCTAATATGTCATGAAAATTCCTCTGAGACTCCAAGTGATTTCTTTTATGAATGGCCTTACGTCTCTCTCTCTCTCTCTCTCTCTCTCTCTCTCTCTCTCTCTCTGTATGGTACACTTCCCTAAGACTTACACAAAGGTTTATCGCTAGTTGATGACATTGAAAGATACGGTACATTATTTTTGGGGAATCACCTGAAGATCAACCACCCTAAAGGTACCTGGAGGGATTTAGGTTACATTATGTTAAGTTAGGTTAGGTTACGTTAGGTTAGGGTGGTTAATCATCCGGTAGAAGAATATTGGAATGATTGTAAAAGAGGATTCGACTTGTGGAGTATAAGAGAGAGAGAGAGAGAGAGAGAGAGAGAGAGAGAGAGAGAGAGAGAGAGAGAGAGAGAGAGAGATACATAACATAGTGAGGGATTTTTAGTTGTGTATATGGAAAAATGGTGTAGATTTTAGGAGCAATAACACACACACACACACACACACACACACTTCCTTTCATCTCTCATTTACCTAGTGAGGAGGCAGCTGAGATAATTAATAACCATTTTGCTACCATATGTCATACCCTACCCAGTCTCGACCTCACTCTCCTCCCGGCTTACTTACCTTCCCCCTCCTCCCCTCCCAGTGTTCAACCATATGAAATTGCCAACAAACTCCTGAAATTTAAATCCAAACGCTCCACGACCCCAATTGACCTCTCAATCAAAATATACAAGGAGTTTGCAGTCGAACTTGCCACCCCCCTCTGTTCTATTATTAAACATCCCTCAGACAAAGCAAATGCCCTAATGAATAGAAAACCGCATTTGTCACCCCCATCCCCAAGGTTACCACCCCACAGTCCCCTAACGACCTCAGGCCAGTTGCCATTACCCCCATACCCACTCTACTTTGTGAGGACTTTGTTTTTGAATGGGCATTTGCCAGTATCTATCGGTCAATTGATCCACAGCATTTTGGCAATATGAAGACCTCCTCTACATAACACTGCTTGGTGACCTTTCTGGATTTTCTGCACAGAAACTTGCAGAAACGTAAGACATCACTGGCGGTTGCCCTTGTGGACTTCAGGAAGGCCTTTGACCTTGTTTATCACTGCACTGTTATCAACAAGGCTATTGCACTAAGGCTGCCCACCAACCTGGTCTCATGGCTCACTGATTTCTTGAGTGGACGTCGCCAGGCAGTGAGGTATCAGGGCTTGGTCTCCACATTCCAACACCTCACCTGCGGCGTTCCCCAGGGTACCAAGATGGGACCACTATGCTTCCTCATAGTGATCAACAACGCTCTATCGGACACTCCTCACAGGTGGAAGTACGTGGATGACTGCACTGTGGGGGTTTCAGTGGACAACACTGCACCAGACTACTCATCGCTCCAAGGCACCCTGGACAGTAGTGTGTGTCAATTTTGTCAACATGTTAAAAATCAAATTTGGTAGTCAAAATATTGTGCCTCTTTATGTCTAAACTTGAGATTAGCAAACAAAAATGAATTGAAATAACCCTCACCTACATCAATTATACCTTAAAGTTTCAAATATCAGTATTTCAACAAATTAATGAGACTTGATTAGAATTATTCACTTGATATTAACTAATCTCATGTAAGCATATGGATTATGGAGTATTTTATGGTTCTATAGCTTGTGTACAATATGCATGTCAGAACATGAACATGAACAGGCTCTCCGTGTGGGACAGTTTAATTCTTGTTTTGACTTGTACCAAGCGTGAGGATAAGGCGCCCGGCTCACTCTCCTTCTAGATATCATAGACGGTGGTTTGCTCTCATTGCACTTGCACCTACTCTACCAGACGAATTCTACATTTTAATTATTGTAAGTAGGGCATATTGATTGTCGCAGTTACTTATATCATTGTATAAAACATTATGTTCTAAGAAATTATTATGTTATTTCTGTTACAGCATTTTTGATAAACAAATTGATATTTTTTGAAACAACAATTGAATTATGAAACATTGAAATATTTTTCTATTTGTCAGATAGTGTGAAGATGTCAAAATTGAAGACAAGAAGTCAGTTGTCAACCCACTTGAGCCTGCTAGTTGGTAAAGGGAAGGAGCTTCCTGTATCAGAACTTCCAACAGTGAGAGACATGCTAAGATTAGGGTTACTCCTTCGAGAAAAAAATGCAAAGGACAGAAGGAACTATACAGATAAAGAACTCATAAATGACATGATAGTCCCTCTTCTGCATCAATGGACAAAAGCTAATGCACTATTCAAACCACCTGTGATTAATCAGTGTCGAACTATTGAGCTAAAACTAACGAAATTATGGCACAAAGCAGTTGAAACATCACTTGGTAAAGGAAACTTGGCCAGGAAAAATGAATTTCTGCACACACTTGATACTCTGTTTGACATTTTGACCTGCAAGTGCTCCATACAATTATGTTCTGAATCCAACTGTTCTCACTCAGGTAAGAGAGAAAATAATTCCCACATTGATTGTGGTTGTCCTCGTGAAAAGAAGATCCCTGTTTTAGAGCTTGAATTTATAAAGGCACAGAGGACAAAGGCAGAAGGCCAAGGAAGTATGCAAATGGGTTCAATAGATTATTCAGAAACAAAGAAGCAGATTGCTAATGCCAAGAAGAGAGAACAAATCCGAGAGAGGGAACAAAAGAAGAAAATGAAGAGTGAAGAAGCCATCCAAAGAGAGGAAGAGCTGTGTCAAGATGTTTATCACTTCTTTGATAGTTCTTCTGATGAACAGGAAGCAACATCAGATGATAGTTCCAAAGAGCCATCTGAACCTTTACCAAAGAAAATGAAATACAACACAAGAAATATTTCAAACATTGCTTTAGCTAGTATTCGCCACCATGCTGGACTTCGTGAGGCTGCAGAAATTGCAACTGCCGCTTGGATAGATGCAGGCCTCATCAGCCGAGAGGATGTATCTTTGGTGATAGATCATAATAAAATTAGAAGAGCACAAGAAAAAATAATGAAGGAAATATCTGATCAGCATGAAAAAGATTTAAGCGAGGGAGGGCTCTCCTGTCTTTTGTTTGATGGAAGAATAGATGACACAAAAGTTTTGCTAGAAGTAGAGGGAGTGAACAGAAAGTTTCCAGGTCTCATCAAAGAAGAACACTACTCTGTCTGTTCTGAGCCTGGTGGTCGGTTTTTGTTTCACTTTGCTCCCGAAACTGAAGTAGAAGGGAAGAAACATGCAGAGGTCATTGCTGATCATATTTTATGTTGGGTTCAGGAGAGAGGACTTGGCAGTTCACTGCAGGCTGTTGGTGGAGATTCAACTGCAGTGAACACCGGATGGCAGGGGGGTGTAATGACGCATTTAGAGAAAAAACTAGGAAGAAGACTTGTTTGGATTGTATGTGATTTACATACAGGCGAGCTACCTCTTCGTCATCTCATCCAGGAACTTGATGGTCCTACAAAGAGCAACAACAAGTGGTCAGGTCCCCTTGGCATCATGCTGGATGAAGCAACACAACTAGAAATAAATACAACCTTTCCAAAGGTCGAAGTTGGCCCTCCCCTTCCGGCGTTGTCTGAAGGAGTCATCAAAGATCTCAGCACAGATCAATCCTATGCTTATCGTATTGCCCAAGCAATAAGATCAGGAGAAGTGCCTCAGTCATTGGCTCTCTTGGAGATTGGACCTGTCAGTCACAGCTGTTGGTTAACTACAGCTCTTCGTTTCTGCAGGATTTGGATTTCCAAACACGAATTGAAGGGCAAAGTGCTGAAGAATTTGAGGTTAATTGTTGAATTTATTATTGGAGTTTATCTTCCCCAGTGGTTTAGTGTGAAACTTAATCCTATGTGGGTGGATGGGCCCAATCACCTTTTGTTTCAATTGCAGCTAGTAAGAACACAGAGGAAGGTAGTGAGGGACATCGTGTTACCTGTGGCAAGAAGGTCCGCTTGGTATGCTCGATCAGAAGCAGTTTTGCAAGCAATGCTTTGCAGTCAATGTACCAATCTCCGAACCGAGGCTGTAGAAGTCATTCTAAAGATTAGAGGAACGCTAATAGATGACGACCAGTTGGGAGACTGTTCGTTTCATTCAAGAAAAGTTCCCCCAATAAACGTCAATGCCACCAAATTGTCAGAATTGGTTGACTTGAGTTTGGAAGTCTTAGAGCCACCATTGACAACAAGTCTAACTAGCCAAGAATTGAGAAACCTTAAAGAGACTCCAATGCAGGTGCCGAAGTGGCCTTCCCACACTCAAAGTGTGGAGAGATGTGTGAAAATGGTCACAGAAGCAGAGGGCCATGTTTACAGCCACGAGAGGCGAGAAGGTTACATCAAAGCACAAATAGCAAGCAGACTACTGATGACAAGAAACCAAAGCAAAGAGAGTATGAAGGCATTGGTTACTTTCAAATAGACTACGGATAATAAAATATAATAATTTGAAACTTGAAACAGTAACATGTGTGCAAACGCTGGTTATGTTATAAATTCACAAATATGTACATTTAAAAATCCATTTGATGTAGGTAGGACTTATTATAAAAAAAAATTTATGTCAGAATATTGTTTTGCATGCTTAAAGACTACAATAAATTGCTACCAAATTACTCGATTTTCAATTTAGCCAGTTCACCCCCTAAATTGACACACCCTACTGGACAGGCTACAGGCATGGACTACGGAGAACAAGGTCACCATCAGCCACACCAAAACCGTAGTCATGCACATCAATACCGCCACCACTCCAGTGCAAGCCCCAGCAGTCACAGTGGGTGCCCATCCTCTCCAGTTAGTGCAGTCTGCCAAACTCCTGGGTGTAACTATAGACAACAAACTTGACTGGAAGGCCCATGTAAATAACACAGTCAAGGCAGCCTCGTACCGTCTCTACATGCTACGAAGACTTGGGTCACTTGGGACACCCACGCCAGAGCTGAGGACCATCTACAACGCCTTTATTCTCCCCAAACTAAAGTATGCGTCACCAGCCTGGTCGTCTTCTCTCAATGCCACCCAACAACGTCAGCTAGAGAAGGTACAGAAAAGGGCCTGCAGAATCATGCTCGGCACATAATACTCCGGCTACACCAACGCTCTCTCCACCCTGGAAATGCCATCCCTCAGTGACCTCCACCACCAAGCACTGGAAAGGTTTGGCAGTGGACTACTGCACCACCCTCGTCATCGCCACTTCCTGCCACCTGCAGCCCCCCACCCACCTCACGCACTCCGCCACTACAACAAAATTCAGCCCATAAGAGCCCGCGCCGATAGATATAAGAACAGCACCATCCCATCTATTGTTAAAATAGTAAACAATTCCTGATTTATGTAATGTACAGCCCTGTGAATGTATTCAATGCATATTATATCATTATGTCTAAATCAAATGTAAATCTGTATATTTTCAGCCACTGGCTGCAACTCTATTAATAAACCGTTTATTATTATTTATTATTATTTTACACACACACACACACACACACACACACATTACACCACAACGTTGTTCTTCCCCAAAACATTTCCTCACCTAATTTACATATTCAAATCCGCACTGGAACTTTTTAATCAGATATAATTAACATTTATATAAACATTTACAGCGGTTGAATTGTGGTTTTGTAGTTAATTACATTTTCATAAGTAATTTACAGAGGTTAGAAAAGGTAATTGTTTATTTATTAAGTCAGAAAATGTTACGATATGAAATTTTTTACTGAGGAATTTTAGAGAGAGAGAGAGAGAGAGAGAGAGAGAGAGAGAGAGAGAGAGAGAGAGAGAGAGAGAGAGAGAGAGAGAGATAACATCGCCAGCTACAGGAAGTCTCTTTAAACCTTCTACACTCCCACGGTGATGCCATTCAAACTTTTTCTCACCTCCAAGGAGATCTTTAGGGGGCTGAGGGCTGGGGGCTGAGATTATGGGTGACACGTGTGTGTGTGTGTGTGTGTGTGTGTGTGTGTGTGTGTGAAATTTGTTTTGATTAATGAAAAAATATATGTTATTGGCCCTAACCTAACCTAACCAAACCAAAGCTAACCTAACTTAACCACCTCGGGGGAGCCAATACTTGAACAAACGACCGGACCAACACTAGGTACCGTAGATAAAAATGACATCATGAATAACAATACTAAAATGAAATGAATACACCACCTTGAAAAATCATTTGACCCTCGAGTTACAGGGTTGAAAAAAGTCATCTATGTCTGTCTGTCTGTCAGTACTATATACCAATAGTTCACCCCTTTAGTGTAATATTTTCACTATTCATCGATATATAACTCAACAATGTATTATAGAGCTCCGTACAATATTACTCTTTCATTGGTGATTATATTAGCAATATTTATCATTTACAGGTAACTAATGGCACTTATTATTATTATTATTATTATTATTATTATTATTATTATTAATTACTCAAACTAAATCAATAGTATATGGGAGTTTGATTATTTATATATTTTGAATTTATGTATTTGTCTTATATTGATTTTGTAAGTATTTGTCTGTTTATGTTTTTAAATGTGTTTACATCTTTTTAAACAACTTGATTTTCTATTTTAATGTTTCATGGCACGAGATCATTGTTAAACTTTGTGTCCAAGCTTTGAAATGTATGGTGAAAACACCTATAGGAACCCATCAGACCTCTTTATAACGAGCTTCAAGGAGGGAACAACACAGGGGGATCCTGTCGCCATGGCAATGTACACACTAGACCTGTCTGTGCTCCAACATACAATAAAATATGAAACAACCGAGGTCAAGCAAGTGACATACGCTGATGACCTAACAGGAGCAGGATAAAGTGGAGGACATCAAAAAGTGGTGGGACCTGATAACATCACGAGGTCCACAAATAGGGTACCATCCAAACGCCAGCAAGTCCTTCCTCATTGTGAAGCCAGAACACTATGAACGGCAATGGAGGTGTTCGGTGGAAGTGAGGTAGAAATAACAAAGGACGGCCAAAGACACCTAGGTGCGGTAATTGGCACAAATGACTTCAAGACCGAGTAAGTAACGGGAAAGGTTAATGAGTGGGTGAAGGAAATCCAAGCTGTCTGATATTGCTAAAACAGAGCCGCATGCGACTTTTGCGGCATTCACCCATGGAGTCAAGCATCGCTGGAATTACCTGATGCGCACTATCCCTCATGTCGGACCCCTCCTCCGCCCTCTGAAAGAAGCCATCAATGTCGCTTTTATCCCAACACTTGTGAAAATCCCTCACTTAACCCCAGCAGAGAGGTCACTCCTTGCACTACCACCGAGACTAGTAGGAATGGGATTGACTAATCCAGTGGAGCTTGCCGCTACAGAACATGAGAACTCTGTCAAGCTCACGGCAGCTCTCACTGAGCACATAATAGCTCAGAATGCAGCAAGTCAGGTGGATACCAACGAATTAAACAAGATTCGACGATTCATTACGACAGAGCAGCAGCACACCCAAAGTGATAAACTGCAACAACTGTTGCAGCAAGTGCCAGAGAACCTGAAAAGAAAAGTAGCTATAGCGCAGGAGGTGGGCGCCTCGAACTAGTTAACAGCGTTACCGATAAGGGCAAAAGGCTTCCTCCTTAATAAACAAGAATTCACAGATGCCATTGCTCTAAGGTACAGTAAGCCAGTAGAAGGTTGGCTCTCCCAATGCGTGCGTGGCTCATCCTATGACATCGACCACGCCATGGTGTGTAAGAAAGGGGGCTTCGTATGCATGAGGCATGACGAAGTAAGGGATCTCACAGCAAATTTACTGAAGGAAATCTACCACGAGGTCATGGTGGAACCGCCCCTCCTTCCATTGGATGGAGAGAACCTCCGTCACAGGACTTCAAACACATCGAACGAAGCCTGTGTGGACGTCAGTACTCGAGGTTTTCTGGACGCGGGAACAGCGAGACTTTTTTGACATAAGGATTTTCGATCCCATGGCAGTATGTCACCGTAACCTAGCTCTGGATGCTGCACACAAGAGGAGCAAGAATGACAAGATCAGGACATATAGGGAGAGAATTCGGAATGTTGATCAGGCAGCTTCACTCCTCTGGTGTTCACAACCTCTGGCGAGACGGGACCAAGTGCAAAATGTTTCTATGCCAGACTCGCGAAGGTGCTAACTGAACGGAAGCAGCAGCCCAGAAGTTACGTTACAGCCTGGTTGAGATGTCGACTGTCCTTCTCTCTGCTTAGATCCGCATTGTTTTGCCTCAGGGGAACGAGATATTGACTATAAGGCAGCAGTCACTGAATGCCGCATAGAACTGCGGCTCAATTAACTCAACACAGCGAGGGTAGCTACTTATGTACTAGGATATTTAATATTAAGGTAATAAAATGGCGGCGAAGGTGTGGCTACTAGGGGAGGCTGGAGGCCACGTTATATAAAAAAAAAGTAGTGGTGATAGTAGTAATTATTTCTATTCATCTCAATAGTTATCTAAAGTATAATTTCACTTCTTTCAACCCTGCGAGTCAATGGTCAAATAGTTATTTAATCTGATTTATTCACTTCGTTTCAATATTATTACTTATGAAGTCATTCAGATCTACCCAGCGTTGGTCCGGTCGCTACAAATTTTATTCTTTGATTAAAATGTTTCATATTTAATGATATTTGATTTAAGTATACTGGAGAATATAACATTCAAAATACACACACACACACACACACACCATAACGACACTACCAAGGCTGAAATATATATCTCTGTCTGTAGTACTGAGGGTAGGTGTGGATGGGTGTTATAATTATCTTAAGAATATACGTATCCGATACAGTGAATAAATAAATCACTGTAGGTGAGCGTGATCCATGTATGTGCCGATAACCACATAGGAAACAAGGCAACACGAAGTTCCCAAGCGCTTTGGTGTAATTCACATCTTGAGGGGCGAGTATAGACTAAGGAGTAATTATTGACACGGCTAATATATACCGCCCCCCCCCCCCCCTCCCCTCATCTTCACTTCTCACAATCTCACATTCTTTCCTCCCTTCCTCCTCCTACCACCCCTCCCATCCCCTTTCCTCTCCATACCCACCTCCTATCCTCTCTTCTTGCCAGTTGCCACCCTTCTCCCCTCCCTCCCCCTCCCCCTCCCCCTCATCTCTCACCCATCTATCTTACTCCTGTTTAATTCATCAAGACGGACTTGTGATGGAAAAGGATATCTTGGGGGGGAGGGAGGAGTGTTCTTCTGTGTGTTTTGTTTCGGTATTAGGGGAGAGAGAGAGAGAGAGAGAGAGAGAGAGAGAGAGAGAGAGAGAGAGAGAGAGAGAGAGAGAGAGAGAGAGAGAGAGATGCAAACCAAAAGATATATCTCGCCATAATCTTTTTCTCGTCCATTAGATAAATCACAGGTGTATTACGGAGGCGGGGTAATTAATGGATCCCTAATTACTAATCATTAACGCGCCATTAATTAAGGTAGACGGAATAGGTGGTTCTGGAGAGAGATGGGTAAGATTTTTATTAACACTGTGTATACTGTATATCAAGATGGTGGCTTATAGGTGAGGTCTGTCTTGTCTGTCTGTTAAAGGAGTCAGACTTCAGAATTCTTTCCATTGGCCCGCCTCTCTCTCTCTCTCTCTCTCTCTCTCTCTCTCTCTCTCTCTCTCTCTCTCTCTCTCTCTCTCAACCATCTTCACAACCCTCTAAATTAAACCCTCTCTCTATCGCTCTTTTTCTCACTATCTCACCAACAGCTGGACAACAAAATAACTTCCTTCCAACTTGTGTTTCAGTGTGAGAGAGATCGATGCCCCACTCCATAAAAGCCTGTGTCACTTTTTTCACTGTTTTATGGGCAATATTGAGACCCAGAAACTCTATATTGAGTTTGAAATACGTGACGGGAGGTGGTGGGTGTGTGGTGGGTGGGTGTGGTGTGGGTGTGTGGTGGGTGGGTGTGGTGTGGGTGTGGGGTGGGTGGGTGTGTGGTGGGTGTGGGTGTGGGGTGGGTGTGTGGTGGGTGGGTGTGTGGTGGGTGGGTGTGGTGTGGGTGTGGGGTGGGGTGGGTGTGGGTGTGGGGTGGGTGTGGGGTGGGTGGGTGTGTGGTGGGTGAGTGTGTGGTGGGTGTGGGGTGGGTGGGTGTGTGGTGGGTGTGGGTGTGGGTGTGGGGTGGGTGTGGGGTGGGTGGGTGTGTGGTGGGTGGGTGTGGTGTGGGTGTGGGATGGGTGGGTGTGGGGTGGGTGTGGGGTGGGTGGGTGGGTGTGTGGTGGGTGTGGGTGTGGGTGGGTGTGGGGTGGGGTGGGTGGGTGTGTGGTGGGTGGGTGTGTGGTGGGTGTGGGATGGGTGGGTGTGGGGTGGGTGGGTGTGGGGTGGGTGGGTGTGGGGTGGGTGTGGTGGGTGTGGGTGTGGGGTGGGTGGGTGTGGTGTGGGTGGTGGGTGTGTGGTGGGTGGGTGTGGTGTGGGTGTGGTGTGGGTGTGGGGTGGTGTGGTGTGGGGTGGGTGTGTGGGTGTGGGGTGGGTGGTGGGTGTGGGGTGTGTGGTCGGTGGTGTGGTGTGGGTGTGGGATGGGTGGGTGTGGGGTGGGTGTGGGTGTGGGGTGGGTGTGGGTGTGGGGTGGGTGGGTGTGGGGAGGGTGTGGTGGGTGTGGGGTGGGTGTGGTTGGTGTGGGATGTGTGGTGGGTGGGTGTGGTGTGGGTGTGGGATCGGTGGGTGTGGGGTGGGTGTGGGGTGGGTGGGTGTGGGGTGGGTGTGTGGTGAGTGGGTGTGGTGGGGTGTGTGGTGGGTGGGTGTGGTGTGGGTGTGGGATGGGTGGGTGTGGTGTGGGTGTGGGGTGGGTGTGGGTGTGGGTGTGGGTGGGTGGGTGTGGGTGTGGGGTGGGTGGGTGTGGGTGTGGGGTGGGTGGGTGTGGGTGTGGGGTGGGTGGGTGTGGGTGTGGGGTGGGTGGGTGTGTGGTGGGTGTGGGTGTGGGTGTGGGGTGGGTGTGGGATGGGTGGGTGTGGGGTGGGTGTGGGGTGGGTGGGTGGGTGTGTGGTGGGTGTGGGTGTGGGGTGGGTGTGGGGTGGGGTGGGTGGGTGTGTGGTGGGTGGGTGTGGTGTGGGTGTGGGATGGGTGGGTGTGGTGTGGGTGTGGGGTGGGTGTGGGTGTGGGGTGGGTGGGTGTGGGTGTGGGGTGGGTGGGTGTGGGGTGGGTGGGTGTGGGTGTGGGGTGGGTGGGTGTGTGTGTGGTGGGTGAGTGTGTGGTGGGTGTGGGGTGGGTGGGTGTGTGGTGGGTGTGGGTGTGGGTGTGGGGTGGGTGGGTGTGTGGTGGGTGGGTGTGGTGTGGGTGTGGGATGGGTGGGTGTGGGGTGGGTGTGGGTTGGGTGGGTGGGTGTGTGGTGGGTGTGGGGTGGGGTGGGTGTGGGTGGGGTGGGTGGGCGTGTGGTGGGTGGGTGTGTGGTGGGTGTGGGATGGGTGGGTGTGGGGTGGGTGGTGTGGGGTGGGTGGGTGTGGGGTGGGTGGGTGTGGGGTGGGTGTGGTGGGTGTGGGTGTGGGTGGGTGGGTGTGGTGTGGGTGGTGGGTGTGTGGTGGGTGGGTGTGGTGTGGGTGTGGGATGGGTGTGGGGGTGGGTGGGTGTGGGGTGGGTGTGGTGGGTGTGGGGTGTGTGGTGGGTGTGGGGTGTGTGGTCGGTGGGTGTGGTGTGGGTGTGGGATGGGTGGGTGTGGGGTGGGTGTGGGTGTGGGGTGGGTGTGGGTGTGGGGTGGGTGGGTGTGGGGAGGGTGTGGTGGGTGTGGGGTGGGTGTGGTTGGTGTGGGATGTGTGGTGGGTGGGTGTGGTGTGGGTGTGGGATGGGTGGGTGTGGGGTGGGTGTGGGGTGGGTGGGTGTGGGTGGGTGTGTGGTGAGTGGGTGTGGTGGGGTGTGTGGTGGGTGGGTGTGATGTGGGTGTGTGTGGTGTGGGTGTGGTGTGGTGTGGGTGGGTGTGGGTGTGGGGTGGGGTGGGTGTGGGTGTGGGGTGGGTGGGTGTGGGTGTGGGGTGGGTGGGTGTGGGTGTGGGGTGGGTGGGTGTGGGTGTGGGTGGGTGGGTGTGTGGTGGGTGTGGGTGTGGGTGTGGGGTGGGTGTGGGATGGGTGGGTGTGGGGTGGGTGTGGGGTGGGTGGGTGGGTGTGTGGTGGGTGTGGGTGTGGGGTGGGTGTGGGTGTGGGGTGGGTGTGGGGTGGGGTGGGTGGGTGTGTGGTGGGTGGGTGTGGTGTGGGTGTGGGATGGGTGGGTGTGGTGTGGGTGTGGGGTGGGTGTGGGTGTGGGGTGGGGTGGGTGTGGGTGTGGGGTGGGTGGGTGTGGGTGTGGGGTGGGTGGGTGTGGGTGTGGGGTGGGTGGGTGTGTGTGTGGTGGGTGAGTGTGTGGTGGGTGTGGGGTGGGTGGGTGTGTGGTGGGTGTGGGTGTGGGTGTGGGGTGGGTGTGGGGTGGGTGGGTGTGTGGTGGGTGGGTGTGGTGTGGGTGTGGGATGGGTGGGTGTGGGGTGGGTGTGGGGTGGGTGGGTGGGTGTGTGGTGGGTGTGGGTGTGGGGTGGGTGTGGGGTGGGGTGGGTGGGTGTGTGGTGGGTGGGTGTGTGGTGGGTGTGGGATGGGTGGGTGTGGGGTGGGTGTGGGGTGGGTGGGTGTGGGGTGGGTGGGTGTGGGGTGGGTGTGGTGGGTGTGGGTGTGGGGTGGGTGGGTGTGGTGTGGGTGGTGGGTGTGTGGTGGGTGGGTGTGGTGTGGGTGTGGGATGGGTGTGGGGGTGGGTGGGTGTGGGGTGGGTGTGGTGGGTGTGGGGTGTGTGGTGGGTGTGGGGTGTGTGGTCGGTGGGTGTGGTGTGGGTGTGGGATGGGTGGGTGTGGGGTGGGTGTGGGTGTGGGTGTGGGTGTGGGGTGGGTGGGTGTGGGGAGGGTGTGGTGGGTGTGGGGTGGGTGTGGTTGGTGTGGGATGTGTGGTGGGTGGGTGTGGTGTGGGTGTGGGATGGGTGGGTGTGGGGTGGGTGTGGGGTGGGTGGGTGTGGGGTGGGTGTGGGGTGGGTGGGTGTGGGGTGGGTGGGTGTGGGGTGGGTGTGTGGTGAGTGGGTGTGGTGGGGTGTGTGGTGGGTGGGTGTGGTGTGGGTGTGGGATGGGTGGGTGTGGTGTGGGTGTGGGGTGGGTGTGGGTGTGGGGTGGGGTGGGTGTGGGTGTGGGGTGGGTGGGTGTGGGTGTGGGGTTGGTGGGTGTGGGTGTGGGGTGGGTGGGTGTGGGTGAGTGGGTGTGGGTATGGGTGGGTACATGGGGGTGTGGGTGGGTATGGGTGGGTTCATGGGGGTGTGGATGGGTATGTATGTGGGTATGGGTGGATTCATGGGGGTGTGGATGGGTATGTATGTGGGTATGGGTGGATTCATGGGGGTGTGGATGGGTATGTATGTGGGTATGGGTGGATTCATGGGGAGTTGGTGCCTGGATGTTTGTCCTCCTATATCTCTCCTCCACTCTCCTACCCTCCATCATCTCCACCTTTCACCTTTTTCTCTCTCCCTCACCTCCCCCCCTCTCCTTCCCTCACTTTCTCCCCTCTCTTCTCATCACCCTTCTTTCTCTCACGTTCTCTATACACAGTCCCTCTCACTCTACCCACCAGTCCCTCTCACTCTACCTACCTTCCCTCCATTTTTTCCATTCCCCTTCTTCATCCCCTCTGTACCTTCCTCCATCTTTCTCCTACCCTCCCTCAACTACCCACCCACCCACCCAGCCTCCCTCCTTCTCACCTTCCTTCTCACCTTCCTTCCTTCCTTCCTCCCACCCTCCCCTAAGTCCCTCACCCTCTCTCCCCAATACCCCCACACGCCCATCGCCTCCTAATCTGGTGTCAGTGATCAGGTCACCTTAACCGACTGACAGCAGCTCCACATTGCAAATAACTGATTGGTAATAGAAGGGTTACTCTCCTTGATTGGGATTGGATATGTCGATTCAAATGCTCTAAATTCCCCATCACTGATTGGCCATAGAGTTCCTACCTTGATTGTGATTGGATATATCGAATCAGATACTCCATGTTCCCTATAATTTGATTGGTCATTGTGCCCCTCTCCCGAGGATTGGGATTGGACGAGACGAATCAGGTTCAGGTGACTCATTCAGAAATATAATTACAAGAACAGGATTCAATGGCTAATAGACTCAAGACTTTAATGGACTTGGATCCTGAGAAATTGATTAATGTTTAAATTTCGAGTATTTTTCGAATTTTATTTTGTATTCATTTACGATCAATGTTTCGAATATTCATTTTTTTCTGTTTTTACACATACTTTTATTATTATTATTATTATTATTATTATTATTATTATTATTGAAAATTTATCGCTCTATTTTTTTTATTCCAAATAGTAGTTTAAATTATAATTTTTTTTTAATTTACGAAAAATCTAAATTAAAACAACAAATATAAATAACAATAACAACAATAAAACCCAAATGAAATAAAAAAATAAACTACAAAAAATAGACAAAAAAATATCCAAAATAAAAATAATAATAAAAAATGACACTAAAAAAAATATAAACAAATAAATTCCAACTAGGACCCAAGCGGCCCAAATCTACTCTCGAGAACCAAAACACAAGACCAAGGGGGGGGGGGGGGGGTCTTGGCCGGGATTAGGACTTATGTGCAAAACTCACAACAAACCACTCGTAGTTTTAAGAGGTTTAGCAGGTAACGCAATTAAAGGCCTTGTGTTGGGTGTATATAGTGGAGTTAATGGCTTACAGACGCTATATATTCCCTTAGATTGAGCAGGGACATATATATAGGTAGGGAGGGGAGGGAGGGAAGGGGAGGGGGGTGAGAGAGGTGAGGGGGTAAGGGGAAGGATGAAGGGAAGGTGATGGGGTAAGGGGAAGGATGAGGGGAAGGTGATGGGGTAACGGGAAGGATGAAGGGAAGGTGATGGGGTAACAGGAAGGATGAAGGGAAGGTGATGGGGTAACGGGAAGGATGAAGGGAAGGTGATGGGGTAAGGGGAAGGATGAGGGGAAGGTGATGGGGTAAGGGGAAGGATGAGGGGAAGGTGATGGGGTAAGGGGAAGGATGAGGGGAAGGTGATGGGGTAAGGGGAAGGATGAGGGGAAGGTGATGGGGTAAGGGGAAGGATGAGGGGGAAGGTGATGGGATAAGGGGAAGGATGAGGAGAAGGTGATGGGGTGAGGGGAAAACTGTGAGGTACGGGATAGAGATACAAGTACATGTACCTGTACATATGTAGTGGTTGTAGTAGTGGTGATTGATGATGGTGATTGATGATGGTGGTAGTAGTGGTGATTGGTGATGGTGGTGATGATGGTGGTAGTAGTGGTGATTGATGATGGTGGTGATGATGGTGGTAGTGGATGGTTGTGGTTGTGGTGATGGCGAATGGTGGTGGTGCTAGTGGTGGCTGATGATAGTGGTAGACTGGTGGTAGTTGTATGTTGTTATTTGTAGTGGTTTTGGTAATGGTGTTGCGAGATGCCTGTTCGTCTATCTATCCATCTATCTATCTCTCTATTCACTCGACCATCTGTCTGTCTGTCTGTCTGTCTGTCTGTCTGGATGTAGTTCACCGGAGCATCACAGTGAGTTTATGTTAGAAGACGGTGATGATGTCTCTCTCTCTCTCTCTCTCTCTCTCTCTCTCTCTCTCTCTCTCTCTCTCTCTCTCTCTCTCTCTCAGGACATCCACAGGAGACAACAGCCTAACAGCCCCCTGAAGGTCACTCGTTGCAGCACCTAACAATAGTCCATTCATAATATATTTAACTAATTAACTCTGCCATTGGCCTCAGGTCTTGTCATATAAAAATGGTTAACTCAAAACTTCCTCCCTCTCTCCCTCACTTCCTCTCTCTCTCTCTCTCTCTTCTTCACTTTCTCCTTCCCTTCCTCACTCGCTTTCTCTATCCCTCCCTCCCTCATTTTCTCTCTTACTCTTCCGCCTTTCCTATCTCCCTGCATCTTTCTCTCTAACTTCCTTCCTTCCTCTTCACTCCGTTCTTCTTTCTACAAACCGTCATTACAATCTTCCCTGACTCAATACTAGACGTGTGTGTGTGTGTGTGTGTGTGTGTGTGTGTGTGTGTGTGTGTGTGTATTTGAGTATGTGCATATAAATTATATATCCAGTCTATTTACTACTTATTTGAATGTTAATGGCCCGGAGAGAGAGAGAGAGAGAGAGAGAGAGAGAGAGAGAGAGAGAGAGAGAGAGAGAGAGAGAGAGAGACCCTTGACCATCGGAGGGTCAAGACCTATCAGGCACTGCTCCTGATGCCTGCCTCCCTTGGCTGTTTGAACTGGCCCTTTAACCGTTGATTCTTGAGGGGTTAATGAGGCTGGAACATGTAAAAGTATATAGGGTTTTTAGTAGCGAAAACCCAACTGAATTTTCTTCATTTATTAAGAAAATATATTATATACAATTCCAAGTGTATATCACCGTAACTTAATCACTGTAGCTATGAGTGTTAAATGAAGACGGAGGCTATGTTATATAGCTCTGCTAAGTACGTCCTGTCGATGATGAAATAGTTGAGTGAGCATGAGTAGGAACCTGTCGAGGGAGACTGGAAATATATCCGACGTCTTCCCTCGAGGGAAGACGGAACT
>CAUDMG010004051.1:32500-35000 GCA_958450375.1 Homarus gammarus | reverse complement strand
CCACCACTCCAACAACCACTACCATCACCAGCACCACCATTATCACCAACACCACCACCGCCATAACATCAACCACCACCACCAGCGCAATAACCGCCACAGTCACCCTCACCGTCACCATCACCACCAGTCACCCTCACCGTCACCATCACCACCACCACCGTCACCACAACCAGAGCAATGTGTTAGTTCTTATATTTTGCGACAATGTCTGTTTTTTCACAATTTTAGTTCTGTTTCTTTTTATCCCCCTTATTAGGTGTCTCCTTCAACAAGCTGAACTGATGCCACAAACCTTCTCTCATTCTGACTCTCAAGTTCGTTCATGAATATAAAATAAGAACAACTCCATAACACACCTCTTATTTCTAAACCATTTTGGGTGTTATTTTTTAGTAATAATTTGTAACTTGTTAAATTTAATCTAAGTGATAGTGAAAGTTAAATGGAAATTGGTTTTAAGCTTAGAATGAAAGTTACCTCACATGAAGGTTAAAGAAATAGGGTCATATCTTCCGAATAACGAAGCGGGAAGGATTCGCATAAAGCGATTTGTTTTGGTAAAATTTAAACCCAGAACGAGAGAATGAGAGAGAAGTAAAAAAAAAAATCACTCCTCGACGCTGAGACCAAAACTATGTTGACTCGCCGCCATGACTTTATACAATTTGCTTTTTCGGATTCCATTGTATCGTCTTCCTGTTCCTGCATCACTTGAAGATTGGCCCCCCACCCCTTGGCTTATATACCATAATGCTAGCTGGGACTCTATTTAGCAGTTATTCCTCATTACCGGACTCTCTATTTAGCAGCTATCCCTCATTACCGGACTCTAATTAGCGGATACCTCCCACGAACAGTTGAGTTTTAATCCACTATTGTCTTCCGCTAATAAGATACTATCATGGGGTAAAGTCCGCTAAGTGAGAGGTCTTTCTCGTTACAAAAAATGAATATTCCACACAGCCAGAATCAGTTTGAGCTACAAAAGAGCGACTCGTGTTAAGTGAGCGGGTTGTGCTAGGTGGCGCTGACGCAGATTTATTCGTGAGAGGGAAGAGGTCCTGTGAGTGGGGTCTCCTGTGTTAAATCGTCGTACTAACAGGTGTTTATGTTAGTAAAGACTCTAATGCAATAAATATATACTCAGGTGTATACATTAGACACTTCAGCTTACTTCACCAGATGATTAAACACTTAAATGCTTCGTGGGGGGTTAGGTTAGGTTTGGTTTGGTTAGGTTAGGTTAGGTTAGGTTAGGTTAGATTAGAAGTAAGCTGGGGCTTCAAGTGCCCCAATACATATTGACGTCGTTTTATTGTTCACATTTACTGAGAGATTCACCAAAAATATAAAAGTGAACCAGTAAAGAAAACATTGTCTTGTAACGTGTTGTGGTAGCGCCCAAAAAAAAAAAGAAAACTAAAACATTGCCATAACAGAGAGGGTCAGCTGAGAAAGGCTTCACTGTGATCCAGGACAAATGACCAAACACCAACCTGACGACAAATTGCAGTGCGCGAAGGATTTTTTTCTCCAGAGAGGACTAATTGATTCGGCACCCCCTTCGCCTCCTGAGTAATACAAATTGAAGAAGCATTACAGCGCCCTACAGGAGACCATTCAGAGTTCACGTTTGTCCTCAGAGAAGCCATTAGTTACCTGTACAGTCCATCTATTTATGACAAAGTGTGGCAGGTCCTTAATAATGTCAGGTGTCAAGACAGTCACTAGGATGAGGGGTATTTGGTCAGGGAGGGGTGTGGTGAGGGAGGACGGTCACTAGGAGGAGGGATAGATGGTCAGGGAGGGGTGTGGTGAAGAAGGACGGTCACTAGGAGGAGGGATAGATGGTCAGGGAGGGGTGTGGTGAGGAAGGACGGTCACTAGGATGAGGGGTATTTGGTCAGGGAGGGGTGTGGTGAGGGAGGACGGTCACTAGGAGGAGGGGTATTTGGTCAGGGAGGGGTGTGGTGAGGGAGGACGGTCACTAGGAGGAGGGATAGATGGTCAGGGAGGGGTGTGGTGAGGGAGGACGATCACCAGGAGGAGGGAAAGATGGTCAGGGAGGGGTGTGGTGAGGGAGGACGGCCACTAGGAGGAGGGAAAGATGGTCAGGGAGGGGTGTGGTGAGGGAGGACGATCACCAGGAGGAGGGAAAGATGGTCAGGGAGGGGTGTGGTGAGGGAGGACGGTCACTAGGAGGAGGGATAGATGGTCAGGGAGGGGTGTGGTGAGGAAGGACGGTCACTAGGAGGAGGGATAGGTGGTCAGGGAGGGACGAGGATTGGATGGTCACGGTGGACGCAGAGGAATTTCACGACTCTATACCTACAATATTTACCACCTCTGATATATTTAGATCATATGAAGATTAGCATACTCCAGCTTATTATACTTGATGATTAAACACCCTAACCTAACCTAACCTAACCTAACCTAACCTAACCTAACCTAACCTAACGTAAACTAACCTAACCTAACCTAACCTAACGTAAAC
>CAUDMG010004051.1:0-27500 GCA_958450375.1 Homarus gammarus | reverse complement strand
TGGGTAAGTTAATATCGGTGTGATAAATGATGTCACTTAGCGGAGTTTTATTTTCTCAGGAAGGGCTTTAAAGCGGTATAGTTTTCTCAGCTCTCTTTTTGCTTTTTCCTTCCTGGTGTGGACATGATGGGAGTAACCTCTCGTGGATATATGCAGGCCCAGGAGGGTGCCTCTGCTTTTGTATTCTCTCTGGGCATTATTGGTTACTAATGGATGGGTTTTCCTTCTGCATAAGGGTATCGCTGTGAATTTCGGGAGACTGGTTTGGATTTTCCATTGTTTTTCGAAATTATTTACCCTTTCTAATTCCTGCCTGGTGTTGTCGGCCTGTAGCGCTCGCGATTTTCCTTGATGTGTTGTTATTTGAGTGATGTCATCTACATAATATCTTCCTTACCAATTCTAGTGGGAGGCGGGGTGTCACTTGTGTAGATAATATATAGGGTGGGGGAGAGGACATTCCCCTGAGGGACTCCACTCATGAGTGGGAAGGTCTCTCCTGTGTGTTGTCCTACCCTCAGTCTGGCATTTCTGCCGTCAAGAAAGTTGCAAAGCAACTTTTCAATGTTGGTGGGAAGTCCGAGTTGGAGGATCTTATATTTTAGACCGTCGTGCCAGACTTTGTCAAATGCCTTCGCTACATCCCGGAGAGTTAGATTACATTGTCTACCACTCGCCGAGGCTCTGGCTATGTTTTCACATGCCAGGGCTATCGCTGTTGTGGTGGACTTCCCTTTCCTGAACCCGAATTGTCTACAGTTGACTCTGTTTGTTGTTTCCAGGTGATTTCTCAGACGGTTGTTGATGATTTTTTTTTCCAGGTACTTCGAGGAGGGTGATCGGTCTGTAGTTTAGTGGGATGGCGGGGTTCTTTCCTTGTTTTGGTGTTAGGGTAATAATGGCCTCTTTGAATTTAGTTGGGAAGTAACCCGAGGCCAGGCAAGCGTTCATTGTGGTTCTCAGTCTGTCCATGGCCGGGTTTTTTTGTGTGGCTGAGGATCTCCTTGGTGATGCCTGAATAACCAGGGGCTTTATTTTTGGTATTAGAGATGGCTCTGTTGAGTTCTTCCGAGGTGATTGGTTTGGACAATGGACTGTCCACTCTCAGATCCTCCCATATGATTTCAGGGGAAGGCTGAGTGCGGTGTGTCTGGCCCCGGAGTTCATCTAGGACGAGCTCCTCGTGGGTACCATCGAATCCCCTATTCTCTTCATTTGTGAATCGGAAGATGTTCCTCCATATGTCCCTGAATATGGGTTCTTTGTCTTGGTCGTCATATATTTTACTTCCTACGTGGTCAGTTATATATGATGGTTCGTCACGGATGTAACCTTTCAATCTTTTAACTCGACGCCAGAACTCTCTTGGATCGTTGTATGTATGTGAGAGTTTCCTCCACCCATCCCTCCCCCCTTCCCCCATCCTCCAAAGCTCTTTTCTACTCCTCCCACCCTCCACCCATTTTCCCCCATCCCCCACCCACTTTTCCCTTCCCCTCTCTACCCCATCCTCTACACCCACTCTTCCCTTCCCATCCTCCACCCACTTTCCCCTACTCCTCCCTCCCCTGCCCCCCCCCCCCCCCCGCACTCCCCAATTAGTGAGGGCAATTTCGTTCCTCATCGCCACTCATATCAAGTAACACCTTCCTTGTTGAACCTAAGACACAACACATTGTTTACTCACGCTTTGTCAACACGTCGCTTCAAGTTCCGACGTGTAGCTGACGTGCGACCACTGTGACCAACTCATTTTAAAAAGTTGTAATTATTGGCAAGTGAGAGAGTTTGATGATAAGAATGATGTTGGTAATAATAATAATAATAATAATAATAATAATAATAATAATAATAATAATAATAATATAGTCTTCAACAATTCTCTCAATAACATTAAGTACAGTATACTCGTATCTTCCCAGCAATTTTGTATGTATGTATGTATGTATGTATGTATGTAACAAATAACCCAACCTAAGGAAATGTAGAAGGTAGAGGAGGAATAGAGGGGAAGGGGAGTAGGAGAGGGAGTGGTACTGAGGGAGAGGAGGGGTACTGAGGGAGAGAAGGGGTACTGAGGGAGAGAAGGGGTACTGAGGGAGAGGAGGGGTGCTGAGGGAGAGGAGGGGTGCTGAGGGAGAGGAAGGGTGCTGAGGGAGAGGAGGGGTACCGAGGGAGAGGAGGGGTACTGAGGGAGAGGAGGGGTGCTGAGGGAGAGGAAGGGTGCTGAGGGAGAGGAGGGGTACTGAGGGAGAGGAGGGGTGCTGAGGGAGAGGAAGGGTGCTGAGGGAGAGGAGGGGTGCTGAGGGAGAGGAGGGGTGCTGAGGGAGAGGAGGGGTACTGAGGGAGAGAAGGGGTACTGAGGGAGAGAAGGGGTACTGAGGGAGAGGAGGGGTGCTGAGGGAGAGGAAGGGTGCTGAGGGAGAGGAGGGGTACTGAGGGAGAGGAGGGGTGCTGAGGGAGAGGAGGGGTGCTGAGGGAGAGGAAGGGTGCTGAGGGAGAGGAGGGGTACTGAGGGAGAGGAGGGGTACTGAGGGAGAGGAGGGGTACTGAGGGAGAGAAGGGGTACTGAGGGAGAGAAGGGGTACTGAGGGAGAGGAGGGGTGCTCAGGGAGAGGAAGGGTGCTGAGGGAGAGGAGGGGTACTGAGGGAGAGGAGGGGTACTGAGGGAGAGGAGGGGTGCTGAGGGAGAGGAAGGGTGCTGAGGGAGAGGAGGGGTACTGAGGGAGAGGAGGGGTACTGAGGGAGAGGAGGGGTGCTGAGGGAGAGGAGGGGTGCTGAGGGAGAGGAGGGGTGCTGAGGGAGAGGAGGGGTGCTGAGGGAGAGGAGGGGTGCTGAGGGAGAGGAGGGGTGCTGAGGAAGAGGAGTACTGAGGGAGAGGAGGAGTACTGAGGGAGAGGAGGGGTGCTGAGGGAGAGGAGGGGTACTGAGGGAGGAGGGGTACTGAGGGAGAGAAGGGGTACTGAGGGAGAAGAGAGGTACTGAGGGAGAGGAGGGGTACTGAGGGAGAGGAGGGGTACTGAGGGAGAGGAGGGGTACTGAGGGAGAGGGAGGGGTACTGAGGGAGAGAAAGGGTACTGAGGGGAGCCAGTGATGGGTGGAGGGGATGTAAGAAGGGGATAGCAGGAGTAAGGGGTGTCTCAAGGGGGGAGGGGGGGTAGCAGAAAATGGGTATCGCAGGGTGGAGGGTGATGGAAAGGGGGAGTGGCGGAAAAGAACATGTGGGGGAGGCAGGAGGGGGAAGGAAGAGGGGGGAGGGGGGAATGAAGGAGAGGGGGACAAGTGGGGTAGAGGAACAGGAGTGGTAGGGGGGGAGAAGAGAGGGAGGGGGTGGGAAGGGAGGCGGCAGGGGGAGGCAGTAGTCACCCCCTGAAGACTGTTCTGTGGGGTCGTAAAAACTCTGTATTAAGTCACTATTACTCACGATGTGCTGTAGTCTCTCTCTCTCTCTCTCTCTCTCTCTCTCTCTCTCTCTCTCTCTCTCTCTCTCTCTCTCTCAACGCTCCTTTACTCATTCATTTTTGCAGTATATCTCTCTTACTCTCTGTTTCTCTCACTTTCTTTCTCACTCTCTCTTACTTACTTACCCCACAACACCCGTCACACCCCACAACACCCGTCACCCCACAACACCCGTCACATCACTACACTCAACACCCCACAACACTCAGCACCCCACAACACCCGTCACATCACAACACTCAACGCCCCACAACACTCAGCACCCCACAACACCCGTCACCCCACAACACTCAACACCCCCACAATACCCGTCACTCCACAATACTCAACACCCCACAACACTCAACACCCAACAACACTCAACACCCCACAACAATCAGCACCCGACAACACCCGTCACCCAACAACACCCATCACCCCACAACATTCAGCCCCCCACAACACTCAACAACCCACAACATTCAGCATCCCACAACACTCAACAACCCACAACACTCAGCACCCCACAACACCCGTCACACCCACAACACCCATCACCCCACAACATTCAGCCCCCCCCCCCAACACTCAACACCCCACAACATTCAGCACCCCACAACACTCAACACCCCACAACACCCGTCACCCCACAACACCCATCACCCCACAACATGCAGCACCCCACAACACCCGTCATCCCACAACACTCAACACCCCACAACACCCGTCACCCCACAACACCCATCACCCCACAACACTCAACACCCCACAACACCCCACAACACTCAACACTCCACAACACCCGTCACTCCACAATGCTCAACACCCCACAACACTCAACACCCCACAACACTCAACACCCCACAACACTCAACACTCCACAACACCCGTCACTCCACAATACTCAACACCCCACAACACTCAACACCCCACACCCACCCGTCACCCCACAACACTCAACACCCCACAACACTCAACACCCCACAACACTCAACACCCCACAACACTCAACACCCCACAACACCCGTCACTCCACAATGCTCAACACCCTACAACACTCAACACCCCACAACACCCGTCACCCCACAACACCCATCACCCCACAACACTCAACACCCCACAACAACTCAACACCCCACAATACCCGTCACTCCACAATACTCAACACCTCAAAATACTCAACACCTCACAACACTCAACACCCCACAACACTCAACAACCCACACCCCACAACACCCGTCACCCCACAATACTCAACACCCCACAACACCCGTCACCCCACAACACTCAACACCACACAACACCCCCACAACACCCGTCACCCCACAACACCCGTCACTCCACAACACTCAACACCACACAACACCCGTCACCCCACATCACTCAACACCACACAACACCCGTTACCCCACAACACCACACAATGGAGCACAAGGGACCGCCACCATGAACTATATCAACAACGAAGAATGATTAACAAACACCTACGTCATCATGAGCTGTTTGAGTTATCGTGGGGACAATGTTCAGACGTAAACAAGGACGGGAGGACGGACGGGAGGACGTACGGGAGGACGGTCGGGCGGACGTACGGGAGGACGGTCGGGCGGACGTAAACATTCATAGAAGTAGGTGTTCCCGAGGGTCAGTTATTCTAAGATGGTAGAGATGATCATTAAACCTGTACAGCAGTTTATCTTTTAATCTGTTGTTGTAGCGATATTTCCTCAGCTCTCTGAATCAAGACTTAAAACAAACAATACGTAAATTAGGTCTATTTTAGTGTTAACGTATTTGATATATGATTTATTTCGTTATAGCGATGAGATGGAAAATGTTTTGTAAATCTGCCAGTAACGTGACCCCTAGCGGAACTCACTCGATCTCGGGACAAGACAGTGATATAGTGGGAGTAAGTGAGTCGGGTACGATATCCCAGCTTCTTAATTGGTCCAGAGTGAGTCATTACGTGATGATGTTGTTGTTGTTAAGGGTTAGTGTCTATAATAGTCTGTGTGTGTGTGTGTGTGTGTGTGTGTGTGTGTGTGTGTGTGTTAATGTTTCTGTGTGTATATATACTAACTCACACACAAACACTTCCACTCTGAAACACTCACACACACACACACACACACACCAGTGACAGCCTTAAGCAATATTCTCACTTTCATCTCTCGTGTTATTAAATTTCTTCATTTACATACAACTCCAACTTGCCACCAGAGGATTCATCTTAGCACCAGCCAGGGGTCACTGCCTCCCTCCTACCGCAACACCTAACTGTCTGACTTTAGCTAAAACACAAGAAAATAATATCATAAATAATGGCACTAACAGGACAACAAGTCTCTACCTCAACTAAATACCTTCACTTGGAGAGAATTATTTACTTTCTCACTGTTTAATTTTGTCTAAGAAATCGTGTTAAAATGAACTAGTTTAAAATGCGGTCTTTGTGTAATCCAGACGCCATTTTTTTTTTAAAGCTGTTACGTGCTGCAGGTTAATATATTTCATCGTAAGAGAATCCACCCGTCCAGGCCAAGCCCTCACGACACTCAGGCGCCCACCCCCCCCCCCCCCCCTCCTCCTCCTCGACCAACTTTCCTCCTCTACACTTGAATATTCTCTCGCCCTCCTGCACACCATCTTACACCCATTAAGAAACTCTTGGCTGCATCAAATATTCTTTCTCGAGCGATTATAAAAGTGTGCTTAACGTCAACTGTATGTGGGTGAGTCTCTCTCTCTCTCTCTCTCTCTCTCTCATTCTTCTTCCATCAGTCAGCTCCTTTCTCTCTTTTTCTTTCTTTCGTTCATTCTGTCTGTCTATCTTTCACTTTCTTTTTCACGATACATCTATGTGTATAACCTAACCTAACCAAAACTTAAGCTAAGCTAACCTGACCTAACCCTAACGTAACGTAGCCCATCCAAAACCAAACCTAACCTAACCTAACCTAACCTAACCTAACCTAACCTAATTTACGAACTTTTATAAATCAGGTGGTAGTAATTTGACCTCTTTCTCCTGCCTCCCCCTCCTTCTTCTCTTCCTCCTCTTGCCACCTCCTCCCTCCTTCCCTTGCCTCTTCCTCCTCCCGCCACCTCCTCCTCCTCCTGCTTCTTCCTCCCCCACCCTCCTCCTCCTGCCTCCTACTACCTCCTCCTCCTGCTTCTTCTTCCTCCCGCCACCTCCTCTTCCTGCCTCCTACTACCTTCTCCTCCTGCCTCTTCCTCCTTCTCCTCCTGCATCCTACTACCTCCCCCTCCTGCCTCTTCCTCTTCCTGCCTCTTCCTCCTTCTCCCCTTCCTCCCCCTCCTCCCTCTTCCTCCTCCTGCCTCTTCCTCCTTCTCCCCTTCCTCCCCCTCCTGCCTCTTCCTCCTCCTGCCTCTTCCTCCTTCTCCCCTTCCTCCCCCTCCTGCCTCTTCCTCCTCCTGCCTCTTCCTCCTTCTCCCCTTCCTCCCCCTCCTGCCTCTTCCTCCTTCTCCTCCTGCCTCTTCCTCTTTCTCCTCCTGCATCCTACTACCTCCCCCTCCTGCCTCTTCCTCCTCCTGCCTCTTCCTCCTCCTGCCTCTTCCTCCTTCTCCCCTTCCTCCCCCTCCTGCCTCTTCCTCCTCCTTCTCCTCTTCCTCCTCCTCCCTTTTCGCCAACTGGTGGTAAATTTAGCTAATCGTTGTTTTTTCTTTTCACGCCTCTACGCTCATTCTTCCTCTTACTTCCTTCCATGAACTTTACTTTTGTTTTTCCTCTTCCCACCTTCTTTCTTAAGCTTGACGTCTTCTTCCCTCTTTTTTAAGCTTGACATCTTCTTCCCTCTTTCTCTCTTAAGCTTGGAGTCTTCTTCCTTCTTTCTCTCTTACGCTTGGAGTCGTCTTCCTCTTTCTTTTTTTAAGCTTAGTCTTCTTTTTTCTTTCTTAAGCTTGACGCCTTATTCACTCTTTATTTCTTAAGCTTGACGTCTTCTTCCTTCTTTCTTTTTTAAGCTTGTCGTCTTCCTTTTTCTTCCGTAAGCTTGGCGTATTCTTCCACTTTCTATCCTAAGCTTGACGTAGTCTTCTTTCTTTCTTAAACTTGGCGTATTCTTCCAATTTCTATCTTAAGCTTGGCGTCTTCTTCCCTCTTTCTTTCTTAAGCTTGGAGTCCGCTATCTATCTTAAGCTTGGCGTATTCTTCCACTTTCTATCTTAAGCTTGGCGTATTCTTCCACTTTCTATCTTAAGCTTGGCGTATTCTTTTTTTCTTAAGCTTGGTGTATTCTTCCACTTTCTATTTTAAGCTTGGCGTATTCTTCTTTCTTTCTTAAGCTTGGCGTATTCTTCCACTTTCTATCTTAAGCTTGGCGTCTTCTTCCCTCTTTTTTAAGCTTGGCGTCTTCTTCCACTTTCTTTTTTAAGCTTGGCGTACTCTTCCACTTTCTTTCTTAAGCTTGGCGTCTTCTTCCACTTTCTTTCTTAAGCTTGTCGTCTTCTTCCCTCTTTTTTAAGCTTGGCGTCTTCTTCCACTTTCTTTTTTAAGCTTGGCGTACTCTTCCACTTTCTTTCTTAAGCTTGGCGTCTTCTTCCACTTTCTTTCTTAAGCTTGTCGTCTTCTTCCCTCTTTCATAAGCTTGGCGTATTCTTCCACTTTCTATCTTAAGCTTTTCGTCTTCTTCCACTTTCTATCTTAAGCTTGGCGTATTCTTCCTCTTTCTTTCTTAAGCTTGGCATATTCTTCCTCTTTCTTTCTTAAGCTTGTCGTCTTCTTCCCTCTTTCTTTCTTAAGCTTGTCGTCTTCTTCCCTCTTTCTTTCTTAAGCTTGTCGTCTTCTTCCCTCTTTCTTTCTTAAGCTTGTCGTCTTCTTCCCTCTTTCTTTCTTAAGCTTGTCGTCTTCTTCCCTCTTTCTTTCTTAAGCTTGTCGTCTTCTTCCTCTTTCTTTCTTAAGCTTGTCGTCTTCTTCCTCTTTCTTTCTTAAGCTTGTCGTCTTCTTCCTCTTTCTTTCTTAAGCTTGTCGTCTTCTTCCCTCTTTCTTTCTTAAGCTTGTCGTCTTCTTCCTCTTTCTTTCTTAAGCTTGTCGTCTTCTTCCCTCTTTCTTTCTTAAGCTTGTCGTCTTCTTCCCTCTTTCTTTCTTAAGCTTGTCGTCTTCTTCCCTCTTTCTTTCTTGTACAGCTTTTGTCTTTATATCTCCCCTCCTCTTCCTTCATCTCCTTCCCCCTTCCTCCTCCCCTATTTCTCTTTTCCTCCTCCTCCCTCCCTTTCTCGTCCTCCTCCTTCCCTTTCTTCCCTATTCCTCCTCCTCCCTCCCCCAGCTGGCGCTCTTCTTTTGATATTGATACATAAACAGTTTATTGAGGCAGACAAACAGAGAGAGAGAGAGAGAGAGAGAGAGAGAGAGAGAGAGAGAGAGAGAGAGAGAGAGAGAGAGAGAGAGAGAGAGAGAGAGAGCCTCTTGGTGGTAGTTGGTAAATACTGTACATTAATCTCAAGCAATTATAACATTTAGCATCAACTGGATTACATGTTAATTTAGAATGTTACAATGTTTATTATAATGTTGTGTATGTTTACTTTTATTTTTGTTTATGTTATATTTATTGGTATAATTTTTTTATATTTATATATACATGAATATTATATAATATTAGTAGAGTTATTGGTATACAACTTTACAACACCCTTCCCTGCCTCTCTATTTCCTTCCCTCCCTCTCTCCTCCAAGAAGCTTTCAAACATCCGCCCTTAAAAGCTTTCCTTAGCTTTTGACAGCCTCTCACTGTTTTAGCTTCCTCAGCTAACATCACACGCCCCTCCTCCCTCCCCCCCCCCCCTGAGTCGTCCTCCTAAAGGCCCCTCCAAAAGCCTCCTCCAACCTAAACTTTGGCGAGACACAGAGGCCGGATATAATCTTACAAGACTTAGGGTCAAAAAGTTGCTAAGCGTCGTCTGTTGTTTAAGGCTATCTTCTCAGAGTTAGCTAAGGGGATTTTGGTTCTTATTGACGTCATTATTGCCAGTGTGTTATTGTTTTGGGTCTGTGGGTGATTTAATTTGGCGAAGTAGTGAATATTATCTTTTTGTTTTAGCAAATTATATTTTGGCGTTGTAGAGAATTACCGAGTTGTTTGGCGAGATATTATTATTATTATTATTATTATTATTATTATTATTATTATTATTATTATTATTTTTATTATTATTATTTTTTTTTTTTTTTTTTACTGTTGTCGTTTTTGTTTTTGTTGTTATTATTATTATTATTATTATTATTATTATTATCATTATTACTACCTTAATATCACCGACATTTTTAAAATCATTACAATTATTACTACCAAACACCACAGACTTCCCGGTACCCAGTTTCCTTCTGTACTAACACTGGATAAACCGCCCAAACGACTAGTAAGCTGAATAGTGGCGAACATGATAACAAAATTACATCATTACTACTACAATTAAGACTCTTCCATTTACCATTATTATTATTATCAACACACTATCATCATCATCATTACGAAATACTGTACTGTCAATGTTACCAGTATCAGCGGAACACGTCATGACCAACCTCACTGATACATCATGTAAACGTTGTCTCAGTGGCCACAACCTTGATGCAGTAAATACTAGTTATTATACAAACAATAAAAGTAATAGGCACATGAAATCATCATATTTATTAAACAAACAAAAATATTATGCAGCAACTCCAATCTTAAGTGTGTGTGTGTGTGTGTGTGTGTGTGTGCTCATCGGCTCATCAGAGCCAAACTCTCCCTTTATGTCGCCCCATAAAGGCGAAGGCAACAAGCCGCCATAAGAGATTTTAACTCCAAGCGTCTGGAGGATCAAGCAATAAAACATGTTTTCAGACAGAAGCCCGACGATGGGTTGATAAACAACACAACAACAATCATCCTAAACCCGAGTGCCGAATGGGTTATCCTTGACATTGTCATCACAAAAACCTGAAGCGAGACCCTCGGCCAGATAGAAGGAAAACACCAGGATTGGCTTGATGAAAATAACCAGGAAATCGACGTACTCGTCAATGGTAAACTTACTGCCTTCACTGACTGGCAGAACAACCCTCAATCTCGGACCAAAGCTAATACCTTCCGTAAGAAGAAAGCGACGGCCCAGAGGGAACTTCGCGATCTAAAGAACTAATGGTAGAAAAATAAAGGATATGAAACGCAAATATTTGAGCGAATTTTTCAATTCCACTAAAACAATGTTTACCCCAACTACTCATGGAGTGGCCTCCATCCACTCATCCGACGGTAACTCCCGAACTAAAGGCAAAGACGGTATCCGTCATCACTGGAAAGAGCACTACGATTCGCTACTCAACCAAAACACCGATGTGGATGTCCTGACTACCAAGCAGGTCCCTCAGCATCCAGAGCTGACCCACCACAGCTATCCTCCATCCCTGGATGAGGTAGCTACCGCCATCAAACAGATTAAAAGTAACAAAGACTCAGAGCCTGATGGAATCCCAGCCGAGGTGTATTAAGCAGGAGGACCTCTGCTTACCAGCTGTCTCCACTCTATCCTGGAGAATATATGGGAAAAGGATGAAATCCCCCAAACTCTTAAAGACGCCTCCGTCGTCAATATTTATAAGGAAAAAAGGACACCAATCGGACTGTGGCAACTATCGCCATGTCTTGCTGCTCTCCGTAGCTGGCAAGATTACCGCCCGAGTCCTCCTAAGCAGACTTCTTCCTGAGGAGGAAAACTTCCTCCCGGAATCTCAATGTGGCTTTAGACCATCACGTGGCATCACAGACATGATATTTGCTGCCCGCCAGGTACAGGAAAAATGCAGAGAACAGCGTCGTCATTTGCAAAGGGCCTTCATCGACCTAACCAAGGCCTTCGACTCGGTCAACACGGAAGCCCTCTGGCGGACCCTCAGCCGTTTTGGTTGCCCACCAAAATTCATTGCCACTGTTAGGCAACTCCACGATGGCATGGACGACAGTGTCCTGTGTGTGTGTGTGTGTGTTTACAGTTCTGTGTGTGCGTATGTGTACATGTGTGTGCATGCGTGCATGTGTCTGCTTCAAAACAGGATATTTTATATTCAACCTTCAAATCATTTTTACAGAATAATTTTTGACATGAATATTTATAGGGCTTATCTTCATAGAGGCTTTTTCTTTTGTCTTGGGAGAAAGTTTTATGGTATGAGAAGAAAGGGAGAGGAGGGGGAGGGGGAGAGGAGGGGGAAGGGGAGAGGAGGGGGAGCGGAGAGGAGGGTAGTGAGAGGTGTTGGGGTAGTGGTAGAGGGAGAGGAGAAGGAAGGGGAAGTGGAGGGGAGAGGATGCGATGAGTGAGGGTGTAGGAGAGGAGGGTAGTGGGGAGGGGAAGGGAGAGGAGGCAAGGAAGAGGGAGATGGGGGGTGGCAGAAGGAAGGGGTAGGAGGGGATGGGGATGAGAGGTATTAAAAACGAGAGAGAGAGAGAGAGAGAGAGAGAGAGAGAGAGAGAGAGAGAGAGAGAGAGAGAGAGAGAGAGACTTAGTTTTAGCTCAAGTATTCAGCTATAAATTTCGTTCATAATTTTTTCCCCAGGATGTTCGTTGACTCTAACCTTCCCTCCCTCTCACTACACATACATCTGTCCCAGCTCCCCCATCTCTCTCTCTTCTTTATCACTCTCCCTCTCCTCCCGCTCGCCCTCCCTCCCTCACTGTCTCTCCCCTTCTCCCACCCACCCTCCCTCACTCACCTCTCTGCATCACTATCACTCTCCTTCTCCCACCCTCCCACACCCTCCCTCAGTCCCCCAGTCACATAAAAAGCACCTCAGAGAATCCTACTTAAGCGGTGAGAGTTGAGAGAATCGGCTGACGAAATCCCAGATAAATCACCGCATCTCTCTCTCTCTCTCTCTCTCTCTCTCTCTGACAAATCCCAGATAAGTCTTGGGCAGTTAGTTTGGTGATTCATAAGTGTCGCCAATGACGTGGAGAGAGAGAGAGAGAGAGAGAGAGAGAGAGAGAGAGAGAGAGAGAGAGAGAATGTGTGTGTGTGTGTGTGTAAAAGAAATACAGACAGAAACAGATATATATATATAGATAGATAAATAAATAAAAAATAAATTGATACAGAGAGGTATACATAGAAAAATAGAGAGAGAGAGAGAGAGAGAGAGAGAGAGAGAGAGAGAGAGAGAGAGAGAGAGAGAGAGAGAGAGAGAGAGAGAGAGAGAGAGGCGAACTAAGTAGATTTTCTCCCTATGGTCAAACGAGTACATCCTACTTGGACGATCGTCTGTTATAGGCTAATTAACGTAAATTAATATAACCTAAACTAACCTGACCTGGCCTGACCTAACCTGATCATTTAAAAAAGGTAAAAATCGCATAAAAAAGACGAACGTCTAAGAGGGATAACACCGGTCAAAATACCTGATAGTAACCAGGTATTGTTGCAGAATGTAGGAAAAAATGGCACATTAATTTTTATTGACATGTTTTCGCCAAAATTTTATAATCTAACCTAACCTATGCACGCCGTAGCTCATGAGCTCGATTGTGGTTCGAGAGGGCCTTAGCTTGTTAGCTCGAGCTAACAAGCTCGTTTGTGGTTCATGTGCTCGAAGTGAAATTTGTTGTGCCATTTTTTTCCCAGTATGAAAATTGTGCCATCTTTCCTGTGCCATTTTCTTCCGAGTACCATTTTGCAGTATGCCCCCCCCCCCCCCCCCCTCTCTCTCTCTCTCTGACTGCGTCAGCTGATTCGCCAACTCAAGTTCTCTCTCTCACAATGTTGGAGGAGAACCTCGACAAAACTGTCGCCTCTTGAGAACTCTCGCAAAATATCGCTAAGTCTCAACACAAACTCGCGAGAAGTTGTTGACAAATCGTTTGGCGAATTCTTAAAAATCCTTCGGTGGTTTAAGTCTTAAAAGTCCTTCGGTGATGTAAGTCTTAATGATCCTTCGGTGGTGTAAGTCTTAAAGATCCTTCGGTGCTGTAAGTCTTAATGATCCTTCGGTTATGTAAGTCTAAACGATCCTTCGGTGGTGTAAGTCTTAAAAGTCCTTCGGTGATGTAAGTTACAACAATCCTTCGGTGGTGTAAGTCTTAACGATCCTTTGGTGGTTTCAGTCTTAACGATCCTTCGGTTGTGTAAGTCTTAATGATCCTTCGGTTGTGTAAGTCTTAACGATCCTTCGGTGGTGTAATTATTAACGATCCTTCGGTGGTTTAAGTCTTAACGATCCTTCGGTGGTTTCAGTCTTAACGATCCTTCGGTGGTGTAAGTCTTAATGATCCTTCGGTGGTGTAATTCTTGACGATCCTTCGGTGGTGTAATTCTTGACGATCCTTCGGTGGTTTAAGTCTTAAAGATCCTTCGGTGCTGTAAGTCTTAATGATCCTTCGGTTATGTAAGTCTAAACGATCCTTCGATGGTGTAAGTCTTAACGATCCTTCGGTGGTGTAAGTCTTAACGATCCTTCGGTGGTTTAAGTCTTAATGATCCTTCGGTGGTGTAAGTCTTAAAGATCCCTCGGTGCTGTAAGTCTTAATGATCCTTCGGTTATGTACGTCTAAACGATCCTTCGATGGTGTAATTCTTGACGATCCTTCGGTGGTTTCAGTCTTAACGATCCTTCGGTGGTGTAAGTCTTAATGATCCTTCGGTGGTGTAATTCTTGACGATCCTTCGGTGGTGTAATTCTTGACGATCCTTCGGTGGTTTAAGTCTTAATGATCCTTCGGTGCTGTAAGTCTTAACGATCCTTCGGTTATGTAAGTCTTAACGATCCTTCGGTGATGTAAGTCTTAATGATCCTTCGGTGGTGTAAGTCTTAACGATCCTTCGGTGGTGTAATTATTAACGATCCTTCGGTGGTGTAATTATTAACGATCCTTCGGTGGTTTAAGTCTTAACGATCCTTCGGTGGTTTCAGTTTTAACGATCCTTCGATGGTGTAAGTCTTAACGATCCTCCGGTGTAGTTCCATATACTGTATCTGATCTTCAATATTCCAATCGTTCCCGGAATCCTGGAATAATATCCATTTCCAAACACAATATGACCCTCACAGATTCCAAAATACTTTAAGATTCCAGATTCCAGACCCACACATATTCTAGTCCCATTCCATATCTCCGGTCCTTACTCATTCCAGACATTTCCAGGTTCCAGTTTCTTCCATATTCCTGATCTTCCATATATCAGGGAGGTTCCTGTATCTATAGGTAGCCCTCAGGTAGTCCGATATGGCCTCCAGATAGTCCCAGATGGCCCGTAAGATAACCACAGATGGCCTCCAGATAGCCCCCATAAGCCCCCAGATAGACCCAGGTAGTTCCAAGTGGCTCATAGGTATCCTCCAGGTAGCCCCAAGTAACACACAGATAGCCCACAGGTAGCCCCAAGTGACACACAGATAGCCCACAGGTAGCCCCAAGTGATACCAAAATAGTAGCCCCAGATAGACCCAAGTAGTTCCCTATAGAGACCAGATGGCCCTCAGGTAGCCGCAAGTGGCCCCAAGTAGCCGCTTATAGCCCCCAGATGGCCCTAAATAAACTCTAGGTATCCCCAAGCGGCCCCAAGGCAACATCAAATAGCCTCAGATAGCCCTGCATAGCCCCAGGTAGCCCCCATCACGCTAGACTAACAGAGGTGTCAGTACCAGGTGAAGTGAGCTGACCGACCTGGTGGAGATAAGGTCTGGCTCACACAGCTGTTGACGGGGGGGAGGGGAGATGGCTTTACCTGGGTGTAAGGTGGGTGTAGGGTACGTGGGTGTAGGTTAGGCGGGTGTAGGGTAGGTGAGTGTAGGGTAGGTGTAGGTTGGTGTAGGGTGGGTATAGGATCAACCTAGAGAAGTCGACTTGTGAAAGAGACCTAGGGGTACTTGTAAGCCCGGACCTACGGCCTAGAAAACAGTGCGTTAATGTTCGAAATAAGGCAAACAGAGTATTGGGTTTTATATCTAGAAGTGTAAGTAACAAGAGTGCAGAGGTCTTATTGCAACTATATCTTGCACTAGTCAGGCTACACCTCGATTATGCGGTTCAGTTCTGGTGCCCCTATTATAGAATGGCTATAAATTTACTAGAGTCGGTGCAGCGAAGAATGACAAAAATGATTCCGGGACTTAGAAACCTTCCATATCAGGATAGGTTAAAGAAACTTAACTTGCATTCCCTAGAAAGACGAAGAGTGCGGGGAGATATGATAGAAGTATTTAAGTGGGTGAAAGGAATCAATAAAGGCGATATAGATAAAGTTCTTATAATATCCGAGCAGGATAGGACTCGGAGCAACGGATTTAAGTTGGATAAGTTTAGGTTTAGGAGGGAGATAGGAAGAAACTGGTTCACAAATAGGGTGGTGGACGAGTGGAACAGGCTTAGCAATTTTGTAGTAAGTGCTGGAACTCTGGAAAGTTTCAAAAGGAGGCTAGATAGATTCATGGATGATAGAGAGTGGTAGTAACTCTTGACAGGTGCTGCCATGCACAGGCCAACCGGTGTAGGGTAAGTGGGTGTAGAGTACGTAGGTGTAGGGTGGTGTGTAGGATAGGTGGGTGTAGGATAGGTGGGTATAGGTTGGATGGGTGTAGGGTGGATGGGTGTAGGGTAGGTGTAGGTGGGTGTAGGGTGGGTAGGAGTAAGGTAGGTTTGTGTAGGGTGGGTGAGTGTAGGTGGGTGTGGGTGAGTGTAGGTGGGTGTAGGTGAGCGTAGGGTGGGAGTAGGTGAGTGTAGGGTAGGTGGGTGTAAGGTAAGTGGGTGTAGGGTGGGTGTAGGATAGGTGGGTATATGGTGGGTGTAATGTAGGTGTGTGTAGGGTGGGTGGGTATAGGGTAGGTGTGGGTGGGTGTAGAATAGGTGGGTGTAAGGTAAGTGGGTGTATTGTAGGTGTAGGGTAGGCGTTTTGGTGGGTGGGTGGGTGGGTGGGTGTAGGTGAGTGTAGGGTAGGTGGGTGTAAGGTAAATGGGTGTAACGTAAGTGGGTGTAGGGTAGGTGGGTGTAAGGTAGGTGGGAATAGGATAGGTGGATGCAGGGTAGATGGGTGTAGGATAGGTATAAGGTAGGTGGGTGAAGAGTGGGTGTAGGGTGGGTGAAGGGTGGGTGTAGGGTAGGTGTAGTGTAGGTGTGTAATGATTGTTTATCAGACAATAGCTTACAGCTCAGAGAAGACCAACACATATGACAGTAAGTAGATGCACAGGTGTACACCCAGGTAAGTTGACCCACCCTTCGTGATGAAAGAGAGATTAAGACCTGACCCAGCAGAGGTCTCCGGCACAGAGTTCTCACCGTCGTGTGATTAGTCAAACCAGCGTAATGAATGACCGTGTTAACTCAAGAAACTACACTCCAGCCTGCACCACACACCTGTTCAAAGACAGCTGTCTCGACGCACCCAGATTAGTGATAATTACTGACAACATCTGCCGGCCTGATACCGCCACTATAAGGGGCCTACAGCTCCTTCCCCCAAAACAGACAGGGAGAGACAGAACTCGGAGGAAGACGGAGTCTCGCTCGTCACTAGTCAAGGTCAGGAGGGAGACTTCCTTCCCCAGCACAGAGTCCCCAACTAGGTGGGACCACTCTCTTCAGCAGCACCTGCAGACAAGACTCCCCAGCCACTGGGCCTCCCTCAGGTCACAAGTGAGTCATTGTCAGAGCCATCCAAAGGGTGAGTTACTTACGGTGGGAAGTGTATCCATTTCATGTTTGTGTCCGAGAGTCATTGTCGAGTAAATTCAATATATTAATGTGTCCATGCCATTGAGTTAACTAATAAATAGCTGTACTTAGAATTGGTGTTTACAAGATTTCCCCTAAGAACATATTAACAACCAAATAACTAATCGGCCACGCTACCAAACTGTCCTCACTTTATCCTATAACTAATAAATTATTACTTTACTATTAATCTCTTAATTTACCCTCATTATAAGTGGGTGTAGGGTGGGTAGGTGTAAGGTAGGTGGGTGTAGGGTAGGTGGGTGTAGGTGGGTGTAGGGTAGGTGGGTGTAGGGTAGGTGGGTGTAGGGTAGGTGGGTGTAGGGTAGGTGGGTGTAGGAGGGTGTAGGGTAGGTGGGTGTAGGAGGGTGTAGGGTAGAGGGGTGTAGGATGGTATAGAGTTGGTAGGTAGGTGTAGAAGGTGTAGGGTAGACGGACGTTGGTGGAAGAGTTGGTGGGTATAGGAGGGTGTAGGGTAGAGGGGTGTAGGTAGGTGTAGGTGGGTGGTGTAGGGTAGGAGGGTGTAGGGTAGGTGGGTGTAGGGTAGGTGGGTGTAGGAGGGTGTAGGGTAGGTGGGTGTAGGGTAGGTGGGTGTAGGAGGGTGTAGGGTAGGTGGGTGTAGGGTAGAGGGGTGTAGGATGGTATAGAGTTGGTAGGTAGGTGTAGAAGGTGTAGGGTAGACGGACGTTGGTGGAAGAGTTGGTGGGTATAGGAGGGTGTAGGGTAGAGGGGTGTAGGTGGGTGGTGTAGGGTAGGTGGGTGTAGGAGGGTGTAGGGTAGGTGGGTGTAGGGTAGGAGGGTGTAGGGTAGGTGGGTGTAGGGTAGAGGGGTGTAGGATGGTATAGAGTTGGTAGGTAGGTGTAGAAGGTGTAGGGTAGACGGACGTTGGTGGAAGAGTTGGTGGGTATAGGAGGGTGTAGGGTAGAGGGGTGTAGGTGGGTGGTGTAGGGTAGGTGGGTGTAGGAGGGTGTAGGGTAGGTGGGTGTAGGGTAGGTGGGTGTAGGGTAGGTGGGTGTAGGGTAGGTGGGTGTAGGGTAGAGGGGTGTAGGATGGTATAGAGTTGGTAGGTAGGTGTAGAAGGTGTAGGGTAGACGGACGTTGGTGGAAGAGTTGGTGGGTATAGGAGGGTGTAGGGTAGAGGGGTGTAGGTGGGTGGTGTAGGGTAGGTGGGTGTAGGAGGGTGTAGGGAAGAGGGGTGTAGGTGGGTGGTGTAGGGTAGGAGGGTGTAGGGAAGAGGGGTGTAGGTGGGTGGTGTAGGGTAGGTGGGTGTAGGAGGGTGTAGGGTAGAGGGGTGTAGGTGGGTGGTGTAGGGTAGGTGGGTGTAGGAGGGTGTAGGGTAGAGGGGTGTAGGTGGGTGGTGAGTGAACTAAAGTCAGTGTTTGATGAGAAACGAGGGACTAGCGAGGTGGTGGGTGTGTTAGGTGTGCTGTAGGTGGGTGTATGGGTAAGGCATGGGAGATGGGGTGTACAATAGGTGGATAACAAGCAGGAGGCGGGTGTAACTGGGTGTAGGTGGGTGAACGGGAATTAAGGTCAGTTTGTGATGATGGGAGGGGTGGAGGTGGGTGGTGATGGGAGGGGTGGAGTTGGGAGGTGATGGGAAGGGTGGAGGTGGGTGGTGATGGGAGGGGTGGAGTTGGGAGGTGATGGGAAGGGTGGAGGTGGGTGGTGATGGGAGGGGTGGAAGAGAGTGGTGATAAGAAGGGTAGAGATGGGTGGTGATGGTAGGGATGGGAGACAGTGTAGGTGAAAATAAATGGGTAGCAGTGATAGGTGACAAAAAAGAGATGGGAAATGGGTAAATGAAATTGCGATGGAAGAGACAGAGAGGATGAGTGGGATGGATACGTGGTAGGAGAAGGTTGGGGGCCTATTAGAACTGGGGCCGATCAAGACTAGTACCTAATAGGACCAAGACCTATTAAATTGGTTCCTATTAAGACGAGGACGCTATTGAGACGAAGCAGCATCAATTAAGACTAAGCGGCACCTATTAGCACAGTGACCCATCGACCTTGAGTACTGTACTGTCCCAATTTAAAGACACGCATATAACTCTCAAAGCCTTCACTTCCACCACCCACCTCTGCCACCAACCTGTACCACCCACAACAATTACCCACCTCCACCACCCACATCAACTACCCACCTCTACCACCCACCTCTACCACCAACCTGCCATATGGCATCACGAAAATTGTGACCAAGTCCCAGGTTGCTGATCTAACTTTCTGCCTCATTTACACACAATTGCAGGGTCTCAATTGTTTCTCTTACTTTGACAACACAACATACATATATTGTTTCTCACTGTTGATCTTTTTAAATTTTTTGTATTTCTTAGTTTTTATTATTATTATTATTATTATTATTATTATTATCACCTTATTTTAAATTTTTATTGTTATTATAAATTTTATTTACTATGAACTAATTATTATTAGTATTGTTATTATTATTACATTCCCCCCCCCCCCAGGCCCCGATGTGGGTCAGTGACCTGTGCCCGGGTGGGCTAATCCCCGTAAAAAAAAAAATCCACCTCTACCACCCACCTCCACCACCACCTCTACCACCCACCTCCACCACCCACCTCCACCCATTCTACCTTAAAAACATTGCTCGTAGATGAAATAAAGTAAAACACAACTCTTAAAAACCCCTCATATCCTAAGAGCCTTGTGAGAGAACCTTACCGTCCACCCCTCCTCTCCCTCACTCCTCGCCTCTCCACCCGAAAGAGAGGAAAGGAGATTAAGAAGGAAGAATTGAATTGAATAGTGAGATGAAGAATGGAGGGAGGAAGACGGAAAGACGAATACTTCAGGGAATAGAAGTTTCCCTCGAGGGTTTGGTTGTTTATGATACTGAGAGAGAGAAAATGGGTGGAGAGATTCATTGAATAAATATGAAGTGATAAATGGACACACACACACACAAACACACACACACTATCAGAGGAACTCATAACTCAAAATGTTTACATCATATGAGAATAACACCACTGTGGGCGAACGTTTGCCTGACGTAGCTTTCTTTAGTGGTAATACCTGGCACTGTTGTATCTCGTGCTGGCATTGTTATATTTAGGACAGGAATACAATTAGCTAAACACCTACCGCCAGCGTTAACATATTTCTGGATGTAACAATTAGCGAACACTCCAAAAGCCAAAAGATTACCAGGCATAATAATACTAAGATTCGCAAAAATTCTCTAAAACGAAAATATTTGTAGAAATTCCAGAGCCAAAAATCGTGCGAAAATCCTCAGAATTATGAGATTAGCAAAATTTCCAACGTTAAGGTTAGCGGATCTCTGGACGCTAAGATTAGCGCTCGCCACCCGCCTTCCGCTGACGGGACGGACACACTTCTTGCTCCACCTCTCCGTCATAAGTCGCCAACTGTGATGGATGAGGAAGGAAGGCACGAGTATTATATTTCCCGGGTTTGTGAGGCGCCTCACACACACACACACACACACGGATAAGTTAGTTCACACAGTGGCAATTAACTGAGAGATTAATGGTTTATATATATATATATATATATATATATAAATATATATATAATATATATATATAATATATATATAAATATATATATACATATATATATATATATATATATCTTGATAAAATCACACGGGAAAATGGAAACAACGGAGTACCTTAGCTTTCGTCTTTATTCAAGACATCTTCAGAGGCAACTGGATTACATGGACAGAGAGAGGCTTAAATATACAGGGTGACCTAAAAACATGAGGTCAGGTCAAAATGATGACATCCACTAATCCCCACACCAACACACACGTAGAGGAGCTTAAGAGAAGGGTGGTGACGTGACTAGTCAAGTCAGGTCAGAAAAAAGGGGGCCCACAAAATAACTATCATACATCTAGATCAAAGGTTTTTAAAGCATTTTTAACCTTGGGCCACTGACAAATAAATTTATGTAACATATTATCAGTTTTGAACTGACCATCACTAAGGTTTATTGATTTTAATTCCTTAATCAAACTAGCTTCAACAAGAAGTCTTTCTGTGACACAAGATGATTTGAAAACTTCTAAGCTTTTTTCCCAAGCAATGGGGTGATTATTATTCCTAACATGAACGAACAAGGCACTGCTTTCAGATGCAGTTTTGATATTATACTTATGTTGTTTGATTCTAAGCTGCAGTGTTTTTCCTGTCTGACCTACATAATTACAATTTATCTTATCCACGTTTTCATTGTGGATTTTCATAAAAGATGTGAATTACACGAAAGCGCTTGGGAACTTCGTGTTTTCTTCTTTCCTTGTGGTTATCAGCATATATATATATATATATATATATATATAATATATATATATATATTAATATATTAATATATATATATATATATTATTATATATATAGTATATATATATATACACCAGTGGGAATTATCTTCTGAAAAGAAAACAAAAGAAGCAAGATTGGATCACCTGAAGTTTAGCTCCCAGCTTATTTTACCTGATGATTAACCACCATGAGGCTACCTGGTGGGGAAAGGTTAGGTTATATTTGATCAGTTTATCTCAGGTTAAGTTAGGCTAGGTCAGGTTAAGTTAGGTTAGGTCAGGTTAATACAAGGTTATGTTACGCTACATTTACTGGTAGATTAGATAAGGTTAGGTTAAGTTAAGCGATCGTTAGGGTGTTTAACCCCCAGGTGAAATAAGCTGAAGTATCTAATCTAAGGTGATGTAGAAAATGTTTGAGGAAGTCAACGTCTGTTCCTCCAATACGATTTCCTCTCATGACCACGTACTGAAAGGTCAACAGTCCCCTGGCGGGGAGGGGTAGGTGGAGGGGGGCGGTGAGAGGGAGGTGGAGGGGGGGGGGGCGGAGAGGGGTAGGTGGAGGGGGTGGGGAGGGGTAGGTGGAGGGGGCGGGGAGGGGGTAGAGAGAGGAAGAAGGGGGACGGGGAGGGGGCGGAGAGGTTGGGGGGGTAAATAATCTCCCGTCCATATATCACCTTTTCTTGTTTGGTTCGTTTTCTCTTTTAAGGTTTTTTTCACGTTTTCTTCACTTCCCTTTCTAATGATTTACTCCACGTTTTTCCCACCCATTTTCTTTGTTCACTTCTTCCTATTTCCTCTCCTTACCCTCGATACCTCTTCGCGTTTTCTTTGCCCACTTTGGTTATCACGAGTCGACGCTCACACAGGAAGTTGGTGAAGTGTGTAAGTTATGGCTGCAATATGTATGTGTCGAGGAGTGTAGTCACGGTGATGCATCAGTGCTATGTGTAGTGGGGAGCAACGTCACGTGTGTGTGTGTGTGTGTGTGTGTGTGTGTGTGTGTGTGTGTGTGTATGTGTGTGTTCCTGGGTTGGTGCCTAGATGTATTCATTTAAATCTACGTGAGTGTGACTACATTAATACATTTGCATGTGCATACCGCTGCACACACACACACACATACAGTACTCCTATCCAAGAATACACGTACCCCATGAATACCGTCCAACAAGAAACATACATACAACCCTGAGTGATACCTTTTCACACTCCTGGCAACGCCGCAAGAGAGAGGTTACTTAAACTTTTACACTCCATCTTGCTCCCCCCCCCCCTCCCAGACACTGACACAAGCACAACAGAAGCACCAAAGCAGGACTCTAAGGTACACAGACCTTAACTATGTTTCTTTTACAAGCGAATGCAACTTACTACACTTTCCCTATCAAAAATACGTGGAATAAATATTGTACAGGTTTAGCTCGTGAAAGACTACTTTTGCCTGCATTACTTCGAGAGATTCTGTGATTCAAGAAACTATGATACTAGAAGCAAGACAGAGAAGAAATATTAAGAAGAAAATATATCCAATTGCCATTTCATCCCATATCCATGCCACACCTTCTTCCTTCCCTCCATCTTTCCTTCCGTGCTTCCTCCCTTCCATCCCTCATGCACTGCTACCGTCTCTGCTTTCCTCCATCCCTTCTCCATTCCCTGATACCATCCCCCCTTCCTTCCCTCCCTCCCTCCGTGCTGCCCCACCCTCCATCCTTCACTCTCTCTTTCACTGTAATATCGATTGATCGTTGATAAAATACAGACTCAGAACCCTTTCCTCCAATTCATACAGGTGTTCTAACTCACCTGTGCTCACTACACACCTGTCACAAGTTTACCGTCTGTGGATGTTGCAGTTTTCACTATGATTTTTTTCAGAGAATTTTTTTTCTTAATTTCCTAATTGGGATCACCAGAAGTTTTGCTCTCCATAAATTATTTCACCTTAAGCTTAACCTAACCTAACGCTAATGTACCCTATCTAACCTAACCTAACGCTAATGTACCCTATCTAACCTAACCTAACGCTAATGTACCCTATCTAACCTAACCTAACGCTAATGTACCCTATCTAACCTAACCTAACGCTAATGTACCCTATCTAACCTAACCTAACGCTAATGTACCCTATCTAACCTAACCTAACGCTAATGTACCCTATCTAACCTAACCTAACCTAAACTAACCTACCTTTTAACCCTCCAGGTTGCGTTATAGAGTTAAATCATCAGGTTAAATAAGCTGAGGACTAATCTTCAGGTGGTTCCCTAATTAGTTTAATAATTCTAATATGGAAATAGGAATAAGAAGGTAAGTACATAAGAGAAGTGATGACTGACAGTGTGACAATGGCCGCCTCTGCTTCATTTACTCTTCATTTACGGGGGAAAGAATTAATCTCTCGCCTGGCGTCACACAGTCACTCATCACAAGACTGGTCCAGCAGCACCGATATAATTATGGGTAAAGATGCGTCATTATTACCTGTTGGATTCAAAATTAAATTGAATAGTCGTTCAGGACTTTAGGCTGTTATAATGACGGCACTGCAAATGTGTGAGTTTCATTATATGAAAAGGGGTCCCATAAGCGACTGTCCGTTAGAGAGAACGTGGATACAGCACACTGTACACAGGGTGGCAGCATGGCAGACACTGTACACAGGGTGGCAGCATGGCAGACACTGTACACAGGGTGGCAGCATGGCAGACACTGTACACAGGGTGGCAGCATGGCAGACACTGTACACAGGGTGGCAGCATGGCAGACACTGTACACAGGGTGGCAGCATGGCAGACACTGTACACAGGGTGGCAGCATGGCAGACACTGTACACAGGGTGGCAGCATGGCAGACACTGTACACAGGGTGGCAGCATGGCAGACACTGTACACAGGGTGGCAGCATGGCAGACACTGTATTCGACCGCCTTTAACTTCCTTAACTGTACCCGTAAGTTAGGTACACAACTACAGCTGGGAAGACTAAGGGCGTCCCGGGATCGTAACGCTGTACACAACCGTCGCACCTCCCAGTACAAAGGTGACTAATTAAAACACAAGTATAACGGAATATAATAGCTATATCCACGAAATATAACAAATCAATATGCACACAGACAAGCGTCCCATATACTGTAGATGGCCAGCTGGTGAACACGGAGAAACAACAGCCCAGCTACCAACAGACAACAGACCTGTAAACAAACACGGAACGTCAGAGTGACAGACATACAAACTACACACACTGACCTTCCCTGGTGTAGAGGAGTATAACGGAGTATAACACAGAATAACGCATCTTAACACAATATATCTGGGTATAACGCAGTATAACGGAGCATAACACAGTAAATAACAGTGTATAATGGCCGTAACAGCGAGCAACATACAGCACCTGGTTTGAGAACATATAAACCTGCTCTCACTTGATAACAGTGATGACTTCTCTCCCTAACGACCTACAGGGCGAGGAAGGGTGATAGAGGTGGTAGGGAGAGGGAGGGAGAGTGATGAAAGTGGTAGGGAGGTGGAGAGAGGGTGATGGAGGTGGTAGGTGGAGGGAGGGTGATAAGAGGTGGTAGGGAGAGGGAGGGAGAGTGATGAAAGTGGTAGGGAGAGGGAGGGAGAGTGATGGAGGTAGGGAGGTGGAGGGAGGGTGATAAGAGGTGGTAGGGAGAGGAAGGGAGAGTGATGAAAGTGGTAGGGAGAGGGAGGGAGAGTGATGGAGGTAGGGAGGTGGAGGGAGGGTGATAAGAGGTGGTAGGGAGAGGAAGGGAGAGTGATGGAGGTAGGGAGGTGGAGGGAGGGTGATAGAGGTGGTAGGGAGAGGAAGGGAGAGTGATGAAGTGGTAGGGAGAGGGAGGGAGAGTGATGGAGGTAGGGAGGTGGAGGGAGGGTGATAGAGGTGGTAGGTGGAGGGAGGGTGATAAGAGGTGGTAGGGAGAGGGAGGGAGAGTGATGAAAGTGGTAGGGAGAGGGAGGGAGAGTGATGAAAGTGGTAGGGAGGTGGAGAGAGGGTGATGGAGGTGGTAGGTGGAGGGAGGGTGATAAGAGGTGGTAGGGAGAGGGAGGGAGAGTGATGAAAGTGGTAGGGAGAGGGAGGGAGAGTGATGGAGGTAGGGAGGTGGAGGGAGGGTGATAAGAGGTGGTAGGGAGAGGGAGGGAGAGTGATGGAGGTAGGGAGGTGGAGGGAGGGTGATAAGAGCTGGTAGGGAGAGGGAGGGAGAGTGATGAAAGTGGTAGGGAGAGGGAGAGAGAGTGATGGAGGTAGGGAGGTGGAGAGGGTGAAGAGGTGGTAGGGAGGGAGGGAGAGTGATGAAGTGGAGGGAGGGAGAGTGATGGAGGTAGGGAGGTGGAGGGAGGGTGATAAGAGGTGGTAGGGAGAGGGAGGGAGAGTGATGGAGGTAGGGAGGTGGAGGGAGGGTGATAAGAGGTGGTAGGGAGAGGGAGGGAGAGTGATGAAAGTGGTAGGGAGAGGGAGGGAGAGTGATGGAGGTAGGGAGGTGGAGGGAGGGTGATAGAGGTGGTAGGTGGAGGGAGGGTGATAAGAGGTGGTAGGGAGAGGGAGGGAGAGTGATGAAAGTGGTAGGGAGAGGGAGGGAGAGTGATGAAAGTGGTAGGGAGGTGGAGAGAGGGTGATGGAGGTGGTAGGTGGAGGGAGGGTGATAAGAGGTGGTAGGGAGAGGGAGGGAGAGTGATGAAAGTGGTAGGGAGAGGGAGGGAGAGTGATGGAGGTAGGGAGGTGGAGGGAGGGTGATAAGAGGTGGTAGGGAGAGGGAGGGAGAGTGATGGAGGTAGGGAGGTGGAGGGAGGGTGATAAGAGGTGGTAGGGAGAGGAAGGGAGAGTGATGAAAGTGGTAGGGAGAGGGAGGGAGAGTGATGAAAGTGGTAGGGAGAGGGAGGGAGAGTGGTAGAGGTAGGGAGGGGGAGGGAGAGTGATAGAGGGGGGAAGAGTGACAGACAAATACGAAATAAAATCAGACACATAAATGCACCCTCCATTCTTCTCCCCCTCCCACCTCCATTCCTTACTTTCCTCCCTCCTTTTTTTCTTTTCATTTCAACAATTGTTTACCTGGGGATCTCACGATACCTGGTTTAAAGGACAATTCTGGTAAAAACAATCTTATCTGAAAAACTTTCCCCAGGATTGTTGGAGTAAATTATTATACAGTACATAGTTAAAGACACTGGATTAAATAAAGTCACCAAAAATATACTAATGTAATCTTCCTTCCTTCCTCCCATCCCATTGTTGACTAAGAATAATAAAGAACAAAACAAAAATAATCAGGGACCTCGACCTCTTCCATTTCTTTTCCATCTCAACTTGAAATTGAGGTGGTCACATGAGGCAAGACCCCTTCCACCTGAGGTCAACTACCCTCCCCTTCCTCCCTTATTCTCTCGCTCGTTCACTCACCTCCCTCTCCCCCACCTTTACTCTCTTCTCCTTCCTTCACTTCTCTCCCTCTCATCCTTCCTACCTCCCTTACTCTATCTCCCCCCCCCCCTTTGTCCCGCTCTCTATCCTTTCCTCTTTTTCCCTGAACCTCCCTACTCCTCTTCCCTATCCTCCTTCCCTTCTTTCTACCTCCCTCTCCCCTTACCTCTCTTCCTTCCAATCTCCCTCTTTTTCCTCTATCTCCCTCTTCCTGCCTCCTCCCCTCCCTCTTCCTTCCACCCTCTCCCCTCCCTCCCTCTTCCTTCTACCATCTCCCCCTCCCTCCCTCCCTCTTCCTTCTACCATCTCCCCCTTCCTCCCTCCCTCTTCCTTCCACCCTCTCCCCCTCCTCCCTCCCTCTTCCTTCCACCCTCCCTCCCTCTTCCTTCTACCCTCTTCCCCTCCCTCCCTCCCTCTTCCTTCCACCCTCTCCCCCTCCCTCCCCCTCTTCCTTCCACCCTCTCCCCCTCCCTCCCTCCCTCTTCCTTCCACCCTCTTCCCCTCCCTCCCTCCCTCTTCCTTCCACCTTCTCCCCCTCCCTCCCTCCCTCTTCCTTCCACCCTCTCCCCCTGGCT
>CAUDMG010004050.1:245000-247347 GCA_958450375.1 Homarus gammarus | reverse complement strand
ATATCCTCCCAAAGGAAACTGAACTAGAAAGTGTGGCCTAGCCGGTAAGCGTTCCCTAGTCACACCCAGTAGGTCGAGGGTTCGATTCCTTGCTGGTGAGGTCGTTGATTATATGTTCAAAGTCCGCGTGTTAAATGGACTAAAAATGAAGTATATATATGTACCTCGCGTTTCATACCAGCTGGATTCGGTAAAATGCTACTGACACCACATACGAGGCACGGGCAGTTTCCCAATGAGGTTCACGGCGCCATCAGCTCGATGAACAGGCTTTGTGTGAAATATAACAGAGTCTAGAACTGCTTTTAGTGTCCTTGTGGCCTAGCCGGTAAGCGTTCCCTAGTCACACCCAGTAGGTCGATGGTTCGATTCCTTGCTGGTGAGGTCGTTGATTATATGTTCAAAGTCCGCGTGTTAAATGGACTAAAAATGAAGTATATATATGTACCTCGCGTTTCATACCAGCTGGATTCGGTAAAATGCTACTGACACCACATAAGAGGCACGGGCAGTTTCCCAATGAGGTTCACGGCGCCATCAGCTCGATGAACAGGCTTTGTGTGAAATATAACAGAGTCTAGAACTGCTTTTAGTGTCCTTGTGGCCTAGCCGGTAAGCGTTCCCTAGTCACACCCAGTAGGTCGAGGGTTCGATTCCTTGCTGGTGAGGTCGTTGATTGTATGTTCAAAGTCCGCGTGTTAAATGGACTAAAAATGAAGTATATATATGTACCTCGCGTTTCATACCAGCTGGATTCGGTAAAATGCTACTGACACCACATACGAGGCACGGGCAGTTTCCCAATGAGGTTCACGGCGCCATCAGCTCGATGAACAGGCTTTGTGTGAAATATAACAGAGTCTAGAACTGCTTTTAGTGTCCTTGTGGCCTAGCCGGTAAGCGTTCCCTAGTCACACCCAGTAGGTCGAGGGTTCGATTCCTTGCTGGTGAGGTCGTTGATTATATGTTCAAAGTCCGCGTGTTAAATGGACTAAAAATGAAGTATATATATGTACCTCGCGTTTCATACCAGCTGGATTCGGTAAAATGCTACTGACACCACATAAGAGGCACGGGCAGTTTCCCAATGAGGTTCACGGCGCCATCAGCTCGATGAACAGGCTTTGTGTGAAATATAACAGAGTCTAGAACTGCTTTTAGTGTCCTTGTGGCCTAGCCGGTAAGCGTTCCCTAGTCACACCCAGTAGGTCGAGGGTTCGATTCCTTGCTGGTGAGGTCGTTGATTATATGTTCAAAGTCCGCGTGTTAAATGGACTAAAAATGAAGTATATATATGTACCTCGCGTTTCATACCAGCTGGATTCGGTAAAATGCTACTGACACCACATAAGAGGCACGGGCAGTTTCCCAATGAGGTTCACGGCGCCATCAGCTCGATGAACAGGCTTTGTGTGAAATATAACAGAGTCTAGAACTGCTTTTAGTGTCCTTGTGGCCTAGCCGGTAAGCGTTCCCTAGTCACACCCAGTAGGTCGAGGGTTCGATTCCTTGCTGGTGAGGTCGTTGATTACATGTTCAAAGTCCGCGTGTTAAATGGACTAAAAATGAAGTATGTATATGTACCTCGCGTTTCATACCAGCTGGATTCGGTAAAATGCTACTGACACCACATAAGAGGCACGGGCAGTTTCCCAATGAGGTTCACGGCGCCATCAGCTCGATGAACAGGCTTTGTGTGAAATATAACAGAGTCTAGAACTGCTTTTAGTGTCCTTGTGGCCTAGCCGGTAAGCGTTCCCTAGTCACACCCAGTAGGTCGAGGGTTCGATTCCTTGCTGGTGAGGTCGTTGATTATATGTTCAAAGTCCGCGTGTTAAATGGACTAAAAATGAAGTATATATATGTACCTCGCGTTTCATACCAGCTGGATTCGGTAAAATGCTACTGACACCACATAAGAGGCACGGGCAGTTTCCCAATGAGGTTCACGGCGCCATCAGCTCGATGAACAGGCTTTGTGTGAAATATAACAGAGTCTAGAACTGCTTTTAGTGTCCTTGTGGCCTAGCCGGTAAGCGTTCCCTAGTCACACCCAGTAGGTCGAGGGTTCGATTCCTTGCTGGTGAGGTCGTTGATTATATGTTCAAAGTCCGCGTGTTAAATGGACTAAAAATGAAGTATATATATGTACCTCGCGTTTCATACCAGCTGGATTCGGTAAAATGCTACTGACACCACATAAGAGGCACGGGCAGTTTCCCAATGAGGTTCACGGCGCCATCAGCTCGATGAACAGGCTTTGTGTGAAATATAACAGAGTCTAGAACTGCTTTTAGTGTCCTTGTGGCCTAGCCGGTAAGCGTTCCCTAGTCACACCCAGTAGGTC